>PVJI01009288.1:0-66220 GCA_004026765.1 Micronycteris hirsuta
CTGATATTCCTTGCGTGCCTACTTTGTGCAGGCCCTGAGCTCAGTACTTTATTCTGATTCTTTTAAACTCCTCAGCAACCCTGGGAGGTGGATACTATTACTGTCCCCGTTTTACAAAACAGGAAAATACAACACAGAGCAGGAAATAACTGCCCCAGGTCACAAAGCTGGAAAAGTAAGGGGGTCAGGATTCAAACCCAGGTGGTGTGATTCCAGAGTCCACTCTCAGCTGCTCTTGTGCCTCCCACATGGAGGGAAATGGATAAAGCCCCCACACTCACAGCTGCCTTAGAGAGGGAGTGGTGAGTCCAGAAGGCAGGGTGGGTGCCCCGTGTGGCAGGGGCCAGAGGCACAGCCGATCTTGCCAGCATCCTAGAGGGCGGAGCTGGAGCGGGGCCTCAGAAGTGGCCCCTCTGCTCCCATGACCACCCCCATGACACGGGTTATGAAATTGTCCCCAAAAATAAACCATGAAGAAAAAAGGCAGGGCCATGCCGGAAATAATCTGAGTTCGACTTCTGGCCCGTGGTGGGGGGCGGGTGGGGGACCCATCCTAAAGTTCCCGGCCCTCCAGCCACACTGTCCCTCACAAAGTAGAAACCCTGAACCTCCACATAGAAGTTAAAACCCATTGCCAGGGTGATGGGAGCGAGGTGTGGTTTCTTTATATGAAAAAAAAAATTAACTTAGGGTGAAAATTGGGATAAATATTCTAAATATTACACATAAAAATATGTAATCAGAGAAGTCGGTGAATCACGGATGGTAGTAGAGTGGGCCAGGTAAGCAGTTGTGTGACGACGGCCTAACAGGTGTGTCCTCGGGCCCCAGGGAGAGAAGAGGCACAGGGTCCCTGACCTGCCTTAGCTGCGCGCAGCTCCAAGCTCCAGCACTGTCTCAGCTGTGTGACTTAGAAAGTCCCTTAGCCTCTCTGCACTGTTCTTCCCCGTCTGCAGAATGGGGCACCGCACAACCAGCTGCGCAGGACCGTTGGGAGCATTAGCAACCACAGATGCAGGTTCCTTGAGCGATTCCCGGCCACGGTAGGAGTGCCAAGGATGCCGGCTTTCCTTCCCGGTGGAGGGGACACAGGGGTCATCTTGATCATGCCTTGCCCCCCAGGCGTGAGTGCACCCAGACTTCAGACCTGTTGGGGCACAGCTGGGTTTCTGAGAGTTGGACCCCCTGTTTCAAGTTGCTACAAGTGCAGACTCCTGAGCCCCACACCAGATCATCTGCATGTGGGGGTGAGGAATCTGCACTTTCACCAGCTCCCCTGTGACCCCCCATGGGAGGCCCCGCAAGACACCACATCTGGATTCAAGTGCACAGTGACTCGCAGACTCCTGTCTCCCAGGGTTGTCTAAAGAGGGTGGTGTAGAGGCTGCTGTTGGGATGTTTCCACTCCATTTGACCTTGAACTTTTGAAAATTCCTCCCTATGACAGGGAACAGGCACTCTGAGGCTGACCCTTAGCTCTCTGTGCTGGAAGGGACCTCAGGAGATCAGTTCCTCTGTCCTTCAGGTGGGTTTCCAAAAGTCCTGGCCCAGGCACTAGACTGGGCGGGACCTGAGTAGTCCTTAGGATCAGTAGGGCAGGGCTGTCGCATTCATTTTCACCGGGGCCACATCAGCCTCGCGGTTGCCTCCAAAGGGCTGAATGTAATTTCAACTCCTTAACAGTTAAGGAGTAGTTACATTTATATAGTCCTAAAATTATTTCGGCCCTTTGAAGGCAACCACTTCGGTCAGTTAATAACCTAACAGATCTTAATGGGGAACCTACTAATCGCCGGCATTGTCCTGGGCACTGGGAAACAAGGAACAAAGCAAAGGTTTCTGCCCTGGTGGGACTTATGCTCTGGTGGGGAGATCCAGACGATAGCCCTATTCACAGATATAATGGTGGTAGGAAACAGGGCGATGGGGACTGGGGCACAGGCTGTTCCACCTCAGAGGTGATGGCCCCTCCAAGGAGGTGATATCTGAGTAGCGACCTGACGCTGAGAAGGGACCAGCCAGGTGGACTTTCTAATTAGAGCAGTAAGTGCAAAGGCCCTGGGACAGGACTGAGCTTGGCTTCCTGGTAGAACAGATACTGGTGCATGAAACAAGAACTAACATAGAAAGTGAGGTGGGAGAGGGTGTCCACCTTACAGACCATGGGAAGAAATGTGGACTTGATTCCAGGTGCATCGGGGAGCTGTTGGAGAGTCTCAAGCTGGGGGAGGGAATGTGGTCAGATTTCTGACTTTAAAGAACCCCTCTGGCTGCTGCATGATGCACAGGGTGCAGACGCAGGACTGAAAGATGGGAAACCAGTGGGGCAGCTGGCAGTCGAAGAGGGATGGTGGTCCTGGTGGCAGTCACAGCGGCGATGGCCGAGCAGATGGAGCACAGCGGTCAGACTCAGGATGTGTTTTGGAGGTGCTGCTGTCCACATTAGCTGGTAGATTGGGGTGTCAGGGGCGGAGAAACGTGAAGGATGAAAAACGATGCCCAGGCTTTTGTCCTGAACCCGAAGACAGAGCAGACAGGCCTTCGAGGGGTGAGCCGGCCACCTGACAGGCTGGTGGCAGAGCCAGGACCAGAGAACCCCAGTGTCCTGGGCCGCCTGGGACTCCTGCCCCTCTCCCGCCCCTTAGCACCTGCCTTTAATAGAATGGCAGCTCCCGAGCCAGCAGCCTGGCCACCGACAGCCTTGAAATGACCCTCACACGAGGCTGACACTCTAGAGCCCCGTGCGAGACTGCCTGTGTGCCTGGCCGCCTGTACCACGGCAGCCTTCACCAATGGAATGTAAATTAGTGAATAATTGTAATTGCCACCAATTAGTCACCATGGCCAAGGCTTGGTCAATTTCCGCGACTCGATTATCACCAGAGTGCAATAGTCTAGGATCCAATTTGGGCACAGGGAGCGCCTTTGTTTGGAGTATTAACCAACCTAGTAACCCCAAGACACAGCATGCAGTGTCTGTTCCCTGGCACGTAGACAGTTCCCCGTGCGGGGAGGCAGCCGGGGGTGGCTAGGCCAATGCGGCCAGACCATAGCTCACTCTGAGGACCCTTGTTCAAGGAAGGAATCGATTTATTTTGCAGAAGCTGACACATCAAACTTCAGGACTTGGCGTCATGGGGTGGGCAGGGACGGGGGTGCGGGGGGGAGCACTGCGTCATGCTGAAGGCCAGCCCCCACTGCTGTAGTATAATGTCACTACCCAGCTTTGCAGACACCCAGCAGAGGAGACCAGCCTGTGACATTCATTGGGGCCCATCATAGACCAGGAGCCCTTTCCTCCAGACTTTGTGACATGACTCTATGTTTCCACTTTTCACCTGAGCAAGGAGGAGCTCTGTGCTCAAGGTTAGGTGCGCAAGTAGAATCCCTACCCAGGTTTGTCACGTCATCTGAGCACTTACCCTTTGGGCCGGGCCCTATTCGAAGGACCGGGGATAGAGCAGTGAAAGCGACTACCCTCATGAGGTTTGTATCTCAGAGGGAGAGACCGATGAATGAGTGAGGTAGAGAGTGGAGAGCTCTCTGAGAAGTAAAATGCAGTGTGAAGGGGTGCAGAGCAATGGGGAGTGGCTGGGAAGGCCCCTCTGGGTGGGAGTCATGTGAGCAGAGACCGGAATTAGGGGGAGGAGCCCCAGGTGACCATCTGGAAAATGAGCCTTCCAGGAAGTGGAAACATCGAGTGCAAAGGCTCTGTAGAAGGAACACTCTAGAAGGGAAGGTCAGAAATTTGGCCAGGGGCCCTCTGGGTCATGGTAGGGTTTGGACTTGGTTCTAGTGGTGACAGATTTCAGGACTACATTATCTGCCAGGAAAGAAGAGAGCAAAGTGCCAGGAGTTCCATCTCCAGATGTGGAGGCATTTCTGGGGTTGGGGACGTTGGAACCAAGGAGGGAGAGAGACCCAGAGCGGAATCGGAGGGACAGCAGTCTGTCCCTCAGACCAGTGATTCTCAAACTTGGCTGTGTGTGTTCGGAGATGGGTCCCAGGTCCCATGCCAGACCTACTGGGACCAGAATCTCTGGGAGGTGGCACTCATTGGGTCCAAGAACTCCCGTGAGTGACACCCCTTGTCCCCGCCAGTTTGGAACCAGTTGAGAGATTTCACAGGAGTAAGGTAGATGGAGCTGCAGCGTCAGCAGGTGACAGGAGAATATGGCGGCAGTTTGGCTGGTTGAGTGGGGTGACATGTCCCACCCAAGGGAATCTAGCTGCCCTGCTAAGCCCACTGCCTGCTGGAGTGGGCAGCCAGGCGGGTCCCAGAGACAATGTCAGACCACACCCAGTGGGCTACGTCATGCTCCTGCCCAGAAGCGCAGCCGGGGAGCGGAGGCAAGCAGGGAGAAGGTGGGATGCCTGAGGCCAGGGAAAAGAGGCTCCCATACATCCTCCAGGGTCAAAAGAGGGAGCCCTTTCTTCTCAAATAATGCCGATGTCCCGTCGGATTGGGGAATTTGTATTTTAGACAATGCACATCATCACACAGTCTATTTGAATTGAAGACTAGCTGGATACTAAGTCCTTGGGACTTTCCCTCTTTGTCAAAAAGGTCCCATTTGGAAGCCTGTCATCATGCTGGAATCATAAAGAAGTTGACCTAGCCCTGGCTGGTGTAAGCTCAGTGGATTGAGCGTGGGCTGGGAACCAGAGGGTCGCCAGTTCGATTCCCAGTCAGGGCACATGCCTGAGTTGTGGGCCAGGTCCCCAGTGAGGGCCACGTGAGAGGCAACCACACATTGCTGTTTCTCTCCTTCTCTTTCTCCCTCCCTTCCCCTCTCTCTAAAAAGAAATAAAATCTTTTAAAAAAAGAAGTTGACCTAAAGATTTGAAGAGTTTGTTCATTCATTCCTTCCTTGAATAAATATCTGAGCTCTTACCGTCTGGTGGGCTTGCAGATGCTGATGAGTGACTTTGCTCTACAACGCAGGCAGGCGCAATAAACAGAGCAGACGGTGAGGGAGAGGCCTGTGCAAGGGCCGTGGGCCCCAGGCGTGGGGTGCTCTGGAGACAGGTCAGAGAGGAGGCTATGGCCGAGCCACATCTTGGGGGGAAGTAGAAGTTCAAGGTTTGAGTAGTAGACAGAATAATGCTCCCCCAAAGATGTCCATGTCCTAACCCCTGGAGCCTGTGACTATGTCACCTATATGTCAAAGGGACTTTACAGGTGTGAGGAGGTTGAGGACCTTGAGATGGGGAGATCTCCTGGATGATCTGGGTGGGCCCAGCCTCCTTTAAGAGGGAGGCAGGAGGCTGTAAGTCAGAGCAGGAGATGGGATGAGGGAAGCAGAGGGTGAAGGGGTCGGAGGAGGGAGCCGCACGTCAAGGGTTGCAGGGGACACTGGGAAAGATAAGAAAACAGATTCTCTCCCAGGCCCTCCAGAAGGAGTCGCCCCTGCTCACACCTTGATTTTAGGATATTGGGCCTCCAGATCTGTAAAATAATAAATTTGCATTTCTTAAGACACTAAGTCTAGTAATTTGTTACAGCGGCCATAAGAAATTCATACATCTGCCCTGGCTGATGTGGCTCAGTGGATTGAGTGCGGGCCTGCGAACCAAAGGGCCTCTGGTTTGATTCCCAGTCAGGGCACATGTCTGGGTTGCAGGGCAGGCTCCCAGTAGGAGGTGCACGAGAGGCAACCACACACTGATGTTTCTCTCCCTCTCTTTCTCCCTCCCTTCCTCTCTCTCTAAAAATAAGTAAGTGAAATCTTAAAAAAAGAAAAAAGAAATTCATACATCTTACTTGGCATGATGCAGTATTGTAACGAGTTACACTTATTATCAGAAAACATTTCATCAGAGGGGTAAAGTGATCCAAGGCCCCTTAAATGGATGCAGTAGAAATGCTTTTAGATAGAGTCCATACGACTTGGAGACAGGACGTGAGGGATGAGGGAGGAGGGCCGTGGGTGTCCCTGGTCTCTCTGGCTCCCGTGCTGGGTGATGCAGTGCTCTAAGGCCAGGCACCCACCCACGAGGAGAGCCAGAAGGGTCCTTTAGGCCACACAGGGCACGTCATCTGGCGGACAGGATGGGGCACAGATTAGGCTGGTAATGGAATCAGTCGCGGGAGAATAGGGGTACTTTGCACAAGACCCTGCCCCTCCCACAGAGCCAGCTCGTCTGACCCCTTCCGGGTGCCCTGTCCTCGTGAACTGGACGCCGGCGCATTCTTGCGGGCTTCTGAGCTTGGACAGAATGCCTTTGGTGAGATCTTGACAGATTCATTTTTCCGATTATAGATTAACCCAAGGTGATGATGGGTAATTTTTAAAAGGCAAAAAAAAAAAAAAATCCTCTTTTTAACATATTTCCTTCTCCTTTTGTTCCATGCAGTACTGTTGTTTTTTTTCTTACTTGGGACCCTGTGACATATTATCACATAAATTTTCTGTCCATTTTTTAAATCCGTTTCATTGCATAAGCATTTTTCTCCATGACTACAAACTTTTAGGAATCATCCTTGATGGCTTTACCGTTTTCCTCTGGGTGGTGTGCTATAGTCGCTCATCTAACCCCCGTTCCCACTTTCGTGTTACAAGTGCAACAGGAAGCCTTCATTTGCTAAATATTTCCTACACTTAAGATTGTTTTCTTAAGATTAGAATTCGAGAAATAGAGTTCCTGGGCCAAAGGAGCTGCACACCTTTTCCCTGGTTGTGTGTGTGTGTGTGTGTGTGGTAAAACAGTAACACGAACTTTAGCATCTTGCCCACGTTTAAGTGCACAGTTCAGCGGCATTAGGCACACTCCCGTGGCTGTGCGACCATCACCGCCGTCTTTCTCCAGAACCCTTCATCTGCAAAGCTGAAAGGCTGCCCCCTTAGACACTCACTCCCCATGCGCCCCCTCCCGTACCGCTTGTAGCCACCATCCTACCTTCCAGCCCTATGACTTGGAGGGTGCACACTGTTTAAACTTTTTGATACAAGTATTGTCAAACTGCCCTCCAAGGAGTTTATGTCATGCACACTCCCACCTGGGCACCTGTGGCCATTGTCTCTTTAAGAGCTTTAAGCTTAGTTTTTTTTTTTAAATCCTGACCTTTGCTAATTTGGCAAAGACAACACTGCCTTGCTGTTGGTTACTGTTTTTAGCAGCTGCACAGGACTCCCCCCGGGAAGCTGCGCCGTGGTTTGAGTGGCCGGTTCTCGTGTGGTTGTATGTTTTGGACGTTTGCAGGGTTTGGGTTTTATCAGTTGCTCCGCTGTTAACATCGCTGTTCTCAGAAGCCAAGCTCACTCTCTGCTCGCGTTGTTTCTCTGTCCAGGGCAATACGATGCGCGGGCCCGAGTCCTCATTTGCCACATGACCTCGCTCCTCCGAGTGCCCTTGGGGGAGCTGGAGCTCCTTGAAGAGACCTTCCTGGAGAGCCTGAAGGACACCAAGGAGGAGGAATCTGAGTAAGGGAGCCCTGAGCCTCCAGCCCCACCTGCCGGGAATCGAGAACTGCCCCTTGAGTGCACTTTTCAAATGACAGTCCCCTCTTTCCTTTCACTCCGTTAAGAGACAGTGCACCGGGCAGCCCGGACTCATTGAGGGGCCTCAGCAAAGTCACTGCCCACTCTGGGCCGTGTCCCTCATTCCTAGGAAGAGGGGTTGAGTGGATGGATGATTGCTCAGGGCTTGTGACTAACATCCAGTGGCCTCGACCCCCCGCTTCATACCAGGTTCCTGTCCGTGGGCCGGAGTGGCCTGGGTTTAAATCTCACCTCTGACATCCGTCTGCCTTTTTTGACCTTAGGCAGGTGCCCCCACCTTCTCTGAGCCACAGGAGTCTTACCTATATAACATGTGTAAGGACAGAGTCCCCCCAGGGTGGTTGTGGAAAATGAATGTGACCGTATTAGAAGGTGCTCGGCCCAGGGCTGGCACGGGCCAGTGGTTGGAAGGCATGAGTCCTTCCCCTCCCCCGAGTGCCCCTGCACCTACTGGCTGCAGGCGGCTTTGCTGCCTACGTGTGAGTGTGAAGAGGACAACTGTCCTGGCACAGTGGCCAGAGCTCAGCTCTTTGCTGAACACCTTGCACAGGCTCCCAGAGCGACCGATCGATCCGGCACAGCCTAATCTCCGGCTCCTCGCGCCAGGCACGTCTCCCAGTCTTGGGTCGCTTTGGGACATGATGACTGGCTCCGACAGCCAGGTTGTGCCAGCCCAGTCCACCTGGGAACCTAGCTCCGAGGCCAAGTTCAGACCTGGAGCCGCCCCCCTGCCAGGGTTTCGAGAAGGGGAGGCAGTTTCCCTGAGAAACGAGGGAACTCGGTCTGTTGAAATAACCTGAAAACTGACTGGTTTTGACTCCCAGAGCTGTGTCAATAAAGAAACACCTGGACCCAGGTCAGTTACCACCATCACAGGGCTGCCCAGATTCAGGGGCTAGGTCGAACATTGATAGTGTCTCATGGGCCTTGAAATGCAGGAAACTCTCGGCTATTGTTTGCAAAGCCTGTCATCAGAAAGAAATGTATCAAATATAATTGTTCTGATTACACCAGTAGTCATATCAGGGAATATGTAAAAACAGAAGTTCTAACATGGCCCAGCTCTGCCACTTACCAGCCGTGTGACCTTGGACCAGTTAGTTAATGTCTCTGGGCCTCAGTTTCCTCACCTGAAAAATGGGGATAATAATAGCAGGCTGCTCATAGGGTTCTTGGAGGTTTCAAATGAGTCCATACATGTAAAGTGCTTCGAGCAAGCCTCGTACAGAATCACTAGTTGATACACATCACTATCTGCTGTCATTGCTGTTGTTACCATGTACGAGTCCTTTCCTCGGAGGGACACTCCACGTGTGGAGTCTGTAAATTCAGTGTCAGGGACTTTGGAGACATCTCAGCTTCTATCCGTGGTCTGTGCAAGGATCTGAGACCCAGGAAAAGGACAGTGAGTGTTCAGCCTCGTTCTCAGTTGGATTCTGCTACCCGGTCTCTGTGTGGCCCTGGACACGTTGCTTTCCCTCTCTGGGCAGCAGCTCCAGTGTTTTCACCGATGCAGGCAGAGGATCAAATTGTATGTGGGTTTCTTCTAACTCTAAGGTTTTGCATTTCTGCAAGGTGAGCTTATCACTTGGCACCGCAAGGCGATCCTTTGCGGCTGGGGCTCAGGGTGTGATGTGCCTCCTTTCTGTTCTCGGGTCCCCAGCGGAGCCCCGAGCCCATCCGAGCTTCCCCCGCTTGTGTACTGACTTCACTCCTGTGTGCCTCAGTCACTTCATCTCTGACCGGGGATCCTGGAGGTGACTCCCTCATTAGGCAGTTAAGAGGATTAAATTAATGAACACACATCAAAAGCTTGGAACAGTGCCTGGGACAGAGCAGGCCTGGTACACGTGAGGGAGTGCGCTGCTGCAGGCTGCCTCTGGTCACGTCATAACATTGTCAATATCTAACTTTTATTGAGTGTTGACTAGATGCAGGCCCATGCCGTCACCTCATTCGGTGGTTATAACAATCTCCTGAGGGTTTTGCAGGAAAAGGAACAGAAAGAGAGGTGCCATGACTCACCTAAGGCCACACAGCCAATCAAGGCATCGTCTGATTTTACCACCTCGTCCAGTCTGAGGGGCATCCCTCAGGGCCCAGCTGAACAGCCCAGGTGCCTTCCTTCACCTGAAGAAAGCAGTAAAGATAGTTCCTTTACTAGGGAAGTGTCTCTAAACTTCCCTGTGATAAGCTCTCCCTCTCTATCAATGGATAAAGTGATTAAAACAAAGAAGAGGGTGGTGATGGTAGGGACCAAAGGGTAAGGAACACCCTCTGGGGGGAGATAAGCTGGCAGCGAGTGACCCTGGCTTGTGGGACAGTGAGATGGGCAGCAGGGCCCCTTGCTCTTCACTGGGCGGCTGTGGCTTCTGCCCGGGATCTGCACATAGGCTTCCGCCTCCATCTTTGGAAGGCTGACACAGAACGCCAGCTCGGGGTCATTTCTGGCTTTCCAGGACCTGAGTGTGGCCATGACATGTAACCAACGAGCAGCGTCAGGAACAGGAACAGGGCTTCCTTTGAATCGAAAGTCGTGCCCCGAATTCTCATGTCCACACACAGGGCACATCGCCGATGTGACAGAGCGCAGGTCTCCTAGTGTGCCTTCGATGTGGAAATTCAGACAGTTGAAGTACTAGCAGGAATGAAAGGCGGTGATAATTAACAGTGTCCGGGAAAGCTCTTTATTTTATGTACAAAACAGTTCTTAAGAACGTTCAAGTACTTACATACGTAAGGAAAATAGATCGGCGACTCGGGAACATTACGAGACAGTGGCTTAGCTAAATAACGTAAGGGGAACTGTTACATCCTTTTTCACTCAGCAAATGTTTATTTATTTTTTTTATTTATTTTTAGAGAGAGGGGAAGGGAGGGAGAGAGGGAGAGAAACAGCAATGTATGGTTGCCTCTCACATGGCCCTCATGGGGACCTGGCCCGCAACCCAGGCATGTGCCCTGACTGGGAATCGAACTGGGACCCTCTGGTTCCCAGCCCGCGCTCAATCCACTGAGCTACACCAGCCAGAGCAAATGTTTAGAAACATTTAAATAATAATACAACACAGAATACTAGAGATTACAGTATATGGTCCATTTTCGTAAAATGGATTTGATACACGAGCATTCATACCTTTGAATAAAACAGCCTCAAGAACGACTGCAGCATATTTACTTTTCGGTTTTTATGCCCCGGAGGCTGTGTGTCCCCCCCTCCCCCATCTGCCCAGCTACGCGGCCCACTGTCCAGCACCCTGGATGTGCGGTGCCGCTGCAGGAGCCGTCTAGAGGCAGACAGTGCTGAGAAATGTGAAGTGCGCCCGCTTAAAAGTTTCACTATGTTCTTAAAATTAATCTGTAATAATCATTAAAGTTTTACACATTCCAGATTTGTGCTGCTCTCCCAGGATTGGGGGTGGGGTTAAATAATTTTTTAAGATTTTTTTAAATTACAGTGTGCATGCAATAGTATGCTGCATTGGTTTCAGGTGTGCCGCACAGTGGTCAGGCAACCACACACGTGGCAGAGGGCTTCCCTCAGCGTCTCCAGGGCCACCTGGCACCGTACGTAGCTGTCTCCAGGGCCCACCGTACGTAGCTGTTACAGCCAGGGTTTCCTTCTTGATGGTGACTGGCCTGCACTCCCTTGTGTGCCCCCCAGTTTTCCTAGATGTGGGCAGTGAGTGGGGGGATAGATCTCTGCAGCAAAGGGTTCCTGATCGACCCTGGTCAGAAGGACTCAGTTCTGTCCAAGAAACATTCTCCATGTGCCCCTCAGGTCCGAAGCCCAGGGCCGGCCAGCAGCCGAGGGTGGAGAGCAGGAAAGGCTCGGCCTGTGCCCTGAAGGTTTGGCCCTGCGGTTCTCAGACTTGAGATATGGCAGGTCCCTGGAGAGCTTGTGACTGGCAGCTTCCTCGCCCTCAAGTCCAGAGCTTCTGGCCCAGGAAGCTGTGCTTTGAACAGCTCCCCCTGGGGAGTCTCATGCAGATGATCCAAAGCCTACTCTTTGAAAATCAGTGGTCTAGAAGTGCAGGCTTCTTCCATCCGGAGGCTTAGAGGACCCAGAGTCAGGGCATTTAAGTAACCTTGGGGCTTGAGCAGGCTTCCTGGAGGAGGTGACTGTTGGCTAATGTTCTTTGAGAAGTTCCTTGGCAACAGAGGGCCGTGGGAACACAGCACTAAGTTGTAGAGGCAGTGGCCTGTGCGCCTGGAGCGCAAAGGGTGTGTTCAGAGGAGATGGGCAACAAAACAACCCCAAACCAACTCACAGAAACAGAGACCAAAGGGACGGTTACCGTAGTGAGGGGTGGGGGACAGGTGAAAAGGAGAAGGGGAATACAGTCAATAATATTGGATAAGTTTGCACAGTTGGGTGGTCACGTGGTAAGCTATAAAAATGTCAAATCAGCCCTGGCTGGTGTGGCTCAGTGGATTGAGCCCTGGCCTGTGAACCAAAGGGTCGCTGGTTTGATTCCCAGTCAGGGCACATGCTGGGTTGCAGGCCAGGTCCCCAGTGGTGGGCGGGGGTCACATAAGAGGCAACCATACATTGTTGTTTCTCTCCCTCTCTTTCTCCTTCCCTTCCCCTCTCTCTAAAAATGATAGACAAAATCTTTTTTAAAAATGTCAAATCACTATATGGTATACCTAAAACTAATATAACCAATGTAAGATTGTATACCAACTATACTTACACTTAAAAATTATTATTATTTATTAAGTGATGAGCAGTGAGTCTGTGAAGGAGGCAAACCAGTCCTGGAGGGCCTGGGGAGGAATCACTGTTCTCGGGGAAGAGAGAGGGCTGGGGGTGGGGGTAGGGGGAGGCACGCAGACAGTGGTGGCCATACTTCCTACCCGACCTTGGTCTCTGGTGGTGCAGTCACATGCTTCCATTTACAGTCCCCAAGTGAGAAAACGGGCTCAGAAAGGACAGGGTGAGCCAGCGGGGTCACGGCGGGGCTGGGCTCCAATCCCCCGCCCCAAACAACCAGTTTTCCCAGGCGATGCTGAATGAGACCATGCTGACTCCCCAGGCCCCTGCCTGTCCCCTTGTATGTCCCCTTGTGTGTTCCCATTGTACGTCCTCAACAACTGGAATTTTTGCTCTGGCCTTGACCTCTGCCAAAAGCAACTCGTTTACAGCCTTCCTATCTTTGCCCTGATTAGTGCTAGCGGTTAAGGGCCAAAGTATATCTCCTGTGTTTAGGAGGAAATGACCGTTAATAATGAACACAGTGATAATAGCAACGAACGTGACGGACGATCACAGCACTGCCTGCAGCTCCCACGGTACCCCTGGGAATTAAGTGCTGTTATTACCCCCACTCGTTGGATGAGGATGGGGCTCTCTCCATCAGGATGGCCGTTGGCCGCAGTAACAAGTGACCCCCAAGTCTCAGTGACTTATGGTCACACAGGTGCATTTCTTGCCCCTACAGCTCGTCCACTGCCGACTGGCTGTGGCTTTAGTCCACTCGGCCGTGGTTCTGGGTCCCAGGCTGACAGTGTGGCCTCTCTCTCTCTCTCTGGAACACTGCTGTTCTCAGAGCAGGACAGAGGGAGACTTACCTGTCTCCTGCACTGACTCTTTAAGATTTCGCCTGCAGCCACGCATCCTTTCCACCCACGTATCATTGTGTAAAGCAGGTCATGGGCCCAGCCAGTTCAACGGGGAGGGGTGTGCACTCTTCCCCGTGGGAGGCTGGGGCAGGGAGGGCTAACGGAGGATTCGGTGAGTGGTGGGTGACACCCCTGTGGAGGAAGCACTCAGGCCTGGGTTGACAGGGCTGGAGTCCTGACCTCAGATCCCAGGCGCTTCCTCGCCATACGCCTTCCCCTCGGCTACATGTGTGTGGTTCCGAACGCCTCACCCCACACGTCCGCTGCATTGCAGGCAGGGAGATCGGGCGCCTGTGATGTGCGCGGGGACTGTCGTCCCTGGTTTCCACTTCTCTGTAGTGAAGCACCTGAGCAGTGCCGTGCCGGTCCACCTAGCAGCTGCTCAGGACAAAAGTCAGCTGAGCTGAGCTAGCAGAACCCCAGAAAGCAGAGCAGATCCCCGAATGCCCAAGTCAGACCCCGGTCCTTTTTGATGACTGGAGGGCGGATGCTATGTCCCACCCTCAGGTGTGGCTCCTGAGGAAGGGGGCAGGAGGGAGACAGGTATTGGTTCAAACCGCCTTGTTGGGCATGTGGCGCCCAGAAGGGCCCACACCTTGTCCACTCGCAGACAAAGTGTCTGGGTTGCATGGGGGAGAAGGAATGAATTGAATCCTCACAAACCAGCTACCGTAGAGGGAGGTGTTATAATCCCCACTGCACCCAGGAGGGAACGGGGGCTCGGGGAGATGCGGGAGCCCCCACTGTCAGCGCTCGCACTGTGCCGCTGCGCCACGCGCTCTCCTCCCTGACTCCACAGGTCCCCCGGAAGTGGCACTGTTAGCCCTTCCTCCGAGCACGGGGACAGAAATAACGCTGCTTCTAGGAGAAGCTCCACCACGTGAGACACGAAACGTGGCAGCTGGCACGCAGGAACCCCTCAGTAAACACTAACCACTCCCCTTTTATCATCGTTGTCTGCTATCGGTCCACACACTGAGCTGTCCAAACTCCAACTTCAGGTCGGAGTTCACTCTCAGAGCGACCGCCCCAACCTGCCCTCGGTCCTGCCCCGTGTTGTCCCAAAGCACTGAGGACCGGGTGTCCCACAGGAAAATGGGGCTTAGTGATGCTCCTGAACCCTCACAGCGGTTACGCTCAGGCTCACCCGGCCCCAGTTCACTCTAAATGCTTCCCTTCTGCTGCATTTTGCCTTTTGAATTTCAAGTCTGAACGACTCTAGCGATTGCCCCAAGGCCAAGGTCTCCGGGGCAGGCGTTTCTCTAGTAACCCACCTTTGAAATGATTACTCTGAAGGCTATTGGTTTCCAAATATCCCAGCAGGAGACCGAGCTCAGATGTGGAGGGGAAGGGAAGGAAGGAGGGAGGCGATGGAGTCTGTGATTCTACCTGGTCCTCATCTGGGTCCACCTGTTGAAAGATAATTTTTGTGCTTCTTTTACTATTATTGTCATTTTCTTGTCTTTTCATTATTCAAATTGCAACCCTGTTAGGATGGATCCTTTGGGTAAGTAGCGCATCCCACGCACTGGGATTCCCCAGGTGGGTTTTAGAATGTCTTCAGCTTTTTAAAAGCATCGATGGGCCCAAGGTGACTTGGTACCTTTCTCTGAATGACAGAGTACCCAGCATTGCTCTCAGTTAGGGGTTGGTGAGACGGGGAGGCCTCAGGGGGTCCCAGGCACAGCTGACCCTAAAGACCAACCTCTCCTCCCCCAGAACGGCTGAGGCGTCCAGGAAGAAGAAAGAAAACCGGAGGAAATGGAAACGCTATCTCCTGATAGGCCTGGCGACCGTCGGAGGCGGGACAGTGATCGGTAAGGCCAGCCCAAGGTCAGATGGTGGCATGTGGGTCGGTGCGGTGCAGAGTGAGGGCGATGTCACTCTGGGAGCGGAGAGGGCGGGAAATGGGCTGGAAGGTGCCCCCGGGCACGTAGTAGGTGCTCCTCCAGCAGTGTATTCGTTAGCATCGTTAGAAGCCTCTGTGGAAGGCAGCGGGCAAGAACCCAGCAGGCCATGTCCTCACTCCCACCTTTACCCTGCTTTCCTTGCAGGTGTGACCGGGGGTCTAGCTGCCCCTCTTGTCGCCGCTGGGGCCGCGACAATCATTGGCAGCGCCGGGGCAGCCGCTCTGGGCTCAGTGGCCGGCATAGCTGTCATGACCTCGCTGTTTGGTGCTGCCGGAGCTGGCCTCACAGGTAAGGTTTGCGAGCAGTCGTGGGCCAGGAGGGGTTTCCAGCCAGGGTGGCCCAGCCCCGGGAGGACATGCCCAGATTCTTCCCAGTGATGGCTCCCTGGGAGACAGAGGAGGAGCACATGGCTTTTCTCATGCTGGTTCCAGCCCTACCAGAACGTGGCAGCAGGCTTCACCGAGGACCGGGCGAGAGCTTGGCATAGGTCAGCGTAAGGGCTGAGTTTGAGAAACCGCACGTCATGCAGACTTCCTGAGAAGGGGCTTGTTGGACTTGCTTGCCTCCATTTAGGAAGTTTCCAGACAGGCCTCCTCGGAGACCTCTGAGCTTCCTCGTGTAAGAGAGCCAGTGGCTACCCTTCACGTACCAGCGTCTTCTGGGGGAGTTTTCCCAAATCATGTGTCAGCAGCCCCAGGTCCCACAGAGAGTCCCGTTCTGCTCTTCTAGAGGGATGTCACTTCCTGCGCTGAGGATCTTGGTCATTCTGATCCCCTTTTACTGAAAGGGGTGCAGTTGGTGGACAGGAGAAATGACCCGGAGCCGGCTGAGTCGGGACAGGGTGGTGGCTCGGCACTCGGGGCCGGCCGGCCTGCGGGAGCCTCTGACCCTCATCCGTAACTGGGGAAATAATGGCACCTGCCTCAATGAGGTGAAAAACGGGACATTTGTCCTAGGACAGCGCACAGGGTCGGCGCTCGCTGGGTGCGAGGCGAGCCCAGGGAGCCCCTTGACGAATGTCCCCCGGGTCCGCAGCCGCCTCCATTCCCGTTTGTGTGTCTGGGTCTTTAGGATATAAGATGAAGAAGCGCGTCGGGGCCATCGAGGAGTTCGTGTTCCTGCCTCTGACGGAAGGCAGGCAGCTGCGCGTCACCATCGCCATCACGGGGTGGCTGGCGTCCGGCAGATACCGTAAGGACTGGTGGAGGGGACGAGGATGGGGTGGAGGGTAGACGTCGGCCGAGCTGGGCCTGCGGCTGTGGGCCGGGCCCTGGCCTAGGCTCTTGCCCGTGTATGTTTATAGAGGGTGGAGAGGGGAGCCCAACTTTGCAGAGGAGGAAACAGGCTCAGAGCAGTGAGGAGGCTTCATCCCACAGCCATCTACACACCCGTCCACCTGTCGTCCCTCCATCCATGGTCCATTCATCCAACTGTCTGTCCGTTCACCCACCCACCCATCCATCCATTATTCATCCATCCAACTGTCTGTGCATCCTACCACCCATCCATCCATCTATACATCTATCTACCCATCCGTCCGTTCACTCACCCTTCCACCTCCCCATCTGTCCATTCACCCGCCCTTCCACCTCCCCATCTGTCCATTCACCCGCCCTTCCACCTCCTCATCTGTCCATTCACCCGCCCTTTTACCTCCCCATCCGTCCGTTCAGCAATATGTATAGAGCAACTACACACACTGTGTGCCAGGCCCCGAGCCAGACCCTAGGCATTTAGTGGTGAGCAACACAGTTGCGGCTTCTGCTCCCATGGAACGCCTGGTCTGAGGCAGAAAACAGACTGCTAAGCAAGTGTCCATCAAGGGAAGCTCTGTGGACGGCACAATAGGGGAAGCACAGAGCATTTCTGCGGAACATGGGAAAGGTTCCTAGAGGAAGTGACCTTCAGGCTAAGGGTTGACTGGGAATCAGCTGGGTATAGAAGGAGCAAGAAGTGCACACCGAGCCAAGGGGCAGCATGTACAAAGGCCCGGTGGTGGAAAAGAACCAAAAGGAGCACAGGGTGCTGGAGCAGGGAGCTAGGAGGCAGAAGCATGGGCAGGGCCAGAGCAGATCACACAGGAGCGTATGAGGCGAGGAGTTTGAATTTGTCCTGAGAGCAGATGGAAGCAAAGGACTTAAGCACATAGGTGAGAGATCAGTATGCCTTGGCTGTGTGACCTCAGGCAAATTACTGAACCTCTCTGTGCCTCAGCTGTTCATTTGTAAAATGAACAGCTTACTTATTCCTGCCTTTCAAGGTACTTAAGGTACTTACAAAGATTAAGTTAAACAAGATAACGTATGGAGGGCCCCTGGTTACCAACGTAGTTCCCTTTGCTGCTCTAACCTGAACACCTATGTCCTCCACCTGGTGGCACTGAGGACTAACGCATGGGCCACTCACTGCCTGGCTCACAAGTGCCCAGTGTGAGGCCGAGCACAGAGCTCATCACTCAGAGGGAGGTAAGGGTGGGCCGGGGAATCCCGGGCACGCAGCCAGGCACGCACGCACGCTCAGGACCCCCACCCCCGTTCCCAGGTCTTAGGGACCTGCAGGCGGAAGCCACAGGTCTTCTAAATGACCCAAAAGAAAGAAAGTGAGAAAGCCGGTCACAGAGGACCTGCATGTCGCCTGGAAAGGTGACACTATCCTCAGGGCAGGGAGAGGGCCAGGATGGGGAGAGGGAAGCAGACAGTGGTGGCCACACTTCCTGCCTGACCTTGGTCTCTGTAGTGGTGTTGCACCATCCATCCATTTACAGTCCCCAGGTGAGAAAATGGGCTCAGAAAGAACTGGGTGAGCCAGCGGGGTCACGGCGGAGCTGGGCTCTAATACCCCGCCCCAAACAACCAGCCTTTCCCAGGCGGTGCTTGTTGAATGAGACGATGCTGACTCCCCAGGCCTCTGCCTGTCCCCTCGTGTGTTCCTGTCGTACGTCCTCAGCAGCTTGGTGCCAGCATTAATGCAGGACGACAGAAGAATGCCGCTTTCCTATATAGTAGTTCATACTTAAGTCTTACAGCTACTCTGTGAAGGGAGATAAGTATTAATCTCCCCACTTCACAGATAAGCAAAGTGAGGCTCAGTCTCCCGTCTATTAATGAATGCGGGAGCTGGGACTCGAATCCCAGCCCTCTGACTCATAGGGCGGCGCCATGCTGCATCTGGGTGCTCCATCCGATCCTCTAACAGCTGCCACTCATCGGCAGGGGTGGGCCTCTTGTCTCCCCCCCGAGGGTGAGCGGCCCCTAGGAAAAGTGGGCTGGGGCATCCTCTGGCACAGACAGGAGAGACCCCACCTACCTGTGCCCTCCCCAGGCACCTTCAGCGCCCCATGGGCCACCCTGGCGCACAGCCGCGAGCAGTACTGCCTGGCCTGGGAGGCCAGGTACCTGATGGAGCTCGGCGACGCCCTGGAGACCATCCTCAGTGGTCTCGCAAACATGGTGGCCCAGGAGGCCCTGAAGTACACCATGCTGTCTGGTAAGTCTCCCTGTCCCCACTGCCAGCAACATGCACACTGCTCCCAACCCACGCTGGTACCGTTCCTTTGCATCCCAGGGGACCCCGCCGAGCCAGGCGCTGCGCTGGACCCTCGGGATGCAGGGAGGTTAAGACTCCATTCCTGTCTGAGAAGCGTCGCGCCTTTGTGGGAGGAGACAGATGGACAGCCGGTCACGTTATCACATGATGTATTAGCCACCCCGAAACTCAGTGACTTAAAGTAACAATCATTTATCCTAATGGCTCTGGAGCCATGAGGCTTCGCGGGGCTGATCTCTGCCGGGCCTGCTCGTGCATCTGTGGGTGAGCTGGCGGTCCACTGATCTGGGCTGGCCTCATCCGGGACAGCCAGGGTGGCGCGGCTCTGCTCCACCTGCCTCTGACCCTCCTCCTGGGATTGGCAGGCCAGCCCACAGCAGCGGTGGAGTGCGTGGAGGCTGGCCTCTCATGCGCAAGTCCATCTGAGGCCTCACGTCTCGTAACATCCCATTGGCCAAAGCTAGTCACATGGACGAGCCCACAGTGGATGGGCAGGGCAGGGGCCCGCCCCCTGCGGAGTGATGAGGCTAAGTGGGCGGGGGCCAGGTGGAGTGACTGCTTGGGGCCATCTTCGGAATCTCACACATGACAGACGCCTGAACAGCAGGGATCTGGTCCGTGGGTCAGACACGCATGGGCTTCCACTTTCTCCTGGGCCGTTGAGCGGTTTGACGACCCTTGGAAAACTCACAGGTCCCCAGTGAGAGGCAGTGTGTGCACTGACTCGGGCGTCCATTAGCTGGCCAGCCGCTTCCCGACAAGGACCCCCCGCGCCTACATCACTGCCATGTCACCTTCCCAGGCATCGTGGCTGCCCTGACCTGGCCGGCCTCCCTCCTCAGTGTCGCCAGTGTCATCGACAACCCCTGGGGGGTGTGTCTCCATCGATCAGCAGAGGTTGGCAAGCACCTGGCCCACATCCTGCTCTCCCGGCAGCAGGTACCCGGGAATGGCTGCGGGTGGGGGCCCAGCGGGGAGGTGAGGGGGCTGACTTGTGCGTGGACGTCGGCCCTAAAGACATCTGTGTGGAGGAGCAGTGGGCTTCGCTGCTCCTCCAGTTCGAGTCATGGAAGTATTCTGGGATGGACCAGTAAGAATATATAGACTGTGCATCCCTAGCAGGGGACTAGGTGAGGACTGAATAACGGGGGCACCTGCAGGGATAGACGAGGCCAGGTGTTTCTTCCTGGAAGTATAGAGCGACCCTCTGAGCACAGTCAGGGGTCCAAATGCCATTGGACGTGGTCTGGGTCACCTCCACATTCCAGACAGTCGGAGGCAGCAAAGTGGGGTGAAGGGCGTGCCTGGAAGTCACATCTGCTGCTTCCCTTTGCATCTCTGGCCAGGACCCAGCCCTGTGGCACCATTCCTGGCCACGGGGGAGTTAGAGAAACTCAGTCTTTGGCCGGGTAGCCTGAGAAAACTCAGGAGTTCTGTCACCGAGGCCGTGGGTGGGTGCACGGGTGTGGGGAGATGGACAGCAGCCTTCGCCGCCCGTCTCCTGCAGAACTGGAGTGCTCGTCAGTGGTTTTCTACGGTGGTGAGTGGGCGGCGGGGGGAGGACACATTTGCCGGCACAAAAGCAAGGAGAAGGAATAGGCTGGTGAGACCAGACTGGACCTTCGGAGCTCGTCTGCGCCTTCCCTGTCCTTCCAAGTAGAACTGGGACCCAGACACGCCTGACAACTTCCTTTTTCTCACGCGTTGCCTTTCCTACAAATTCTTTAGTCAGGAAGTTCCTCTTTGCATCTAACTCACTACCTACTCTTGTAATGCAAGGCCAGTATTTCAGGTCCCACCTGCCTATCTAGAAACACAACAGCCGTCCCCCCCATGTCACTCTGCCTTTTTCTCCCGTTGCACCCGGGGTACCTTCCACCTCCCCTCCTCGGCTCCAGAAGGGCCCCACTTCCCTGCAGTCCTTTGCCGCAAGGTGGGTGAGTCTTGCCTCTGGGAACAGAAGAGACTGGCAGCTGGATAACAGTGTGGGATGAAAGGGAATTGACCCAGCTGCCTGAGTCTCTCCGACTCCCCTGTCGCCCCGGGCAGCCCACTCTGGAGTCAGGTGCCAGCTGCAATCCTGCATGAATGAGGGCCGGGAGTGGCACACACACCATTCATGAAGGTCAAGGCAGGCACTGGGGAATGTGCAAGGGCCGCCCTCGTCAGGGCTGACGTTTTGCTAGAAGCGGCTGTGTGCCGTCCCAGACACCTGTGTCCTTTTCCCTCCAGGGCCGGCGACCTGTCACTTTGATTGGCTTCAGCCTGGGAGCCAGAGTCATCTACTTCTGCCTGCAAGAGATGGCTCAGGAGAAAGGTGAGTCTGGCTTATGGTCACAGGTGAAAACCCTTCCCAAGGTCACCCCCTAGTCCAGAGATTCGGGAGCAGGAGTTGTGGGTCTTGAGAAAGTGTTGTCAGTTTTGAGAAGTAATAGTTCACTGTTTTAAATAGTTTGAAGGTAGACAAAACCCATTACGTCATTTGGAAATTGTGTATGTTTTCTGTATCTAAACTAGAGTGGATGCAAGATAGTCCTATAATAATGGCATTGGCCTTGGAGTTCCGATGCATGTTCTTGAATGGGAGGGCCAGGAATGGGACAAAAAGTTCAAAATCAAGTGTTGGCAGAGCCACGCTCGCTCTGCGGGCTGTCGGGGTGGCTCGGCTGTGCCTCCTCCCGCTGCTGGGGGCTGCCGGCCCTCCTAGGCCCCTGGACACATCGCTCCAACCTCTGCCTCCGTCTGCACACCGCCCTCTCCTTTCTGTCTTCTCTTCTAAGGACAGTGCCGTTGGGTTTATTTCGGGCCCACCAAATCCAGCATGATCTTATCTCAGGATTCTTAACTAGTTACATTTGCATAATTTAATAATAGCTGCTAAGACACTTTTTCCATAAAAGGTCTCGCTCTCAGGTTCCAGGTGGACGTGTCTTTCGGGGGTGGGGCACCATGCAACCCGCCGCAGGTACCTCTGGGAGTGCGTCGTGCCCTCCGGGGGCATACCTCCTGTGCCCAGGCCGTGGAAAGCCTCTGGTGGGTGAGGTCTCCAGGGCAGAATGCGGCTGGGGGCAGGTCTGTCAGCAGAGGCTGCCGTAGGAGGGGGTTGGGGACTGAGGTGCAGAGCTTGGAGCAAGTGGTCCCCCGTTTGCATGGCCCAGACTGACCTCTCTCCTGGCAAAGCGTAGCAGCAGCAGGACCTAATGGCAAGAGATGGGATTGAGACAGGGTGTCCTTGTCCTGAGAGCAGAGGGCGGACGAGAGAGAGGCTGGAGTGGTACCCAGCATTGCTACTCGGGGTGACTTCGAATGCATCTCGGAGCCTCAGCTTCCCTGATTCTAAAATAGAGTTAATAATCCCCACCTCACACGTTTCCTTTGAGGAACAAGCGAGGAACCCCGCGTATAGTATTTCTGAAAATCATAAAACCCATCATTGACCACATTCAGCTCAAGGATGTCTGTTGGCAGCTTCTGCTCTTCAGACTGTCTGCCAACCTGAGGCTACCCCTGCAGATGTCCCCCGGCCACTCCCCTTGGTCGGCCCCAGGGCGTGACCTGATTGCTGACCCACTGCTAACAAGCAGGAGAGGCAGAAACATCCGCCGTTGGCTGGGCCTGGGAAACAACGCAGTGAGTCGGGGCCGACTGGCGTTATTTTTGGTGTTAGCGTCTCCCGCAGGCATGGGAGAGACCCAGGAGCTCTGGAGCACGACTCTTTCCTGTTCTTTATCTTTTGCTTACGTGGACTGAGGATCAGAGCTGTTTTCTTGGTTGCAAAGGCAAGGTGGACGTGCCGTCCTTGGCGGTCACTACGGGGGCACTGAGCCCCTGTGTGCAAGCCCTGCAGTAGGCCTCACCAGCTCCTCTGTGCCATCTTGGAGGACCCTGAAGCCCCTAAAGCTTCCAGCCACCTCCTTTGCACCTGGTTTTGTCCACATCAGTAAGCAATGCGGAGGCACCTCTATCCTATTTTCAGTAGCTCTGGGTAACCTGGGACCGCCATGCAGAAGGGCCTGGGGAGCCAGCTCTGAGCTGTTTTCAGTGGGAATTCCAGCCTGGGATCAGAGGTCAGGCAATGACCACTGGGAAGATAGGGCTGAATCTGGAGCTCTGGTAAAGGTGAGCTTCCGTTTTTACCATGGACAGCATTGCGCCTTCCCTTTCTAAATGCATGCTCCCTCCTCCCCAGCATCAGCAGAGACAGAGCAAGTCAAAAAGCCATCCCTTACCTGCCTTTCCTGCTCTACCTGCCATAGATAACCCACCTGGGAGCTTATGGCCCACTGGGAGCAGCCCCTGGGTACCCACACCATGTCTCCATCCTCAGCCCTTCATTGCCTCCAGTAAATGGCTTTGTTGAGCTGCAGCAACACCACTGAGTCCTACTGCACAGCACCATGTTCTCTGTTCCTGCAACTGTGTGCAAGTAACTCTACTGTCTGAATCTCTGCTGGGAAAAAATGGGAGGACTGTCTCTCACATGGAACCCAGTCTCTGCTATGAAAACATGTGGGTTTTAGAGAGGCAGGATGAGTGTATCAGTCAGCTACTGCTGCAGTGATGCCGCATAACAAACCACCCCCAAACTTAGAGTATTATAATACCAAATATTTGCATGCCCGGGATCCACAGCTTGTCTGTGGTTCGGTTGTTCTAGCATAGCCTCTGTTTCTGGCTATGAGTTGGATAGGCTTGGCCCCAGACTGCGAGCTGGGCTCAGATCTGCTCCACGTGTCTTTGTCCCGGTGAGGTTGAAGAGGCAGCAGCCACCAGGGCTTGCTCTTCTTCTCATCCACCACCGGAGTGCCAGGGCCAAGCCAAAGCACAAATGCACATTTAAGACCTCTGCTCCTGCAGTATTTACCAACATTCTGCATCGGGTACTTATCACTGCAAACAACCTATCCACACACAGTGGCTAAACACATTCTACATCGGTTATTTATTACTGCAAGCAACTTATTCAAACATAGTGGCTTAAAGCACCAATAGCCGATTATTTGTCACAGTTCTATGAATGGACTAGGCAGCCCCTCCCCTCGTCTCACTCATGCAGTTGCAGACAGAGCTGGAACGCCTGGGAGGTCCAAGGCGACCTCACTCCCTACCCAGCCACTGGTGCTGGCCATCACCCAGCATGCCTCGGTCCTTCCCCAGACCTCTCACCCTCCAGTCGCCCCGCCTGACCTCCTTCAGGAGGGCAAGAGTGAAACCTGCAAGGCCTCGTAAGGCCAAGATCCAGAATGCATCACTTCTGCCACAATCTGCTGGTTAAAACAAGTCGCGGCCCTGATCAGATGCAAGGGGACAACGTGGGGAATAGATTCCTCTTCTGGGTAGGAGAAGGGGCAAAGAATTTTTGGCGATTTTTAAACTTCCTCACGTTCTGCTTGCCAGAGCAAGCGATGGCCAAGCCCTGGGTCAGTGGGGCAGGAGACGGGGGCGGGGGGTGGGGGAGGGGGCGGGGGGGGCAGTACACTCGGCCCACAGTGGGCCGGAGGGGACGTGAGTGGTTGCCTGGCAGTAATCCAGACACTAAGACTAACCCAGACTCTCTTCCTGGGGAAAAGGAAGGCGTGGGCTTCGCAGTCATCTGAGACCTGGTTCTGAGTCCTGCATCTGCTTGTCTGGGCGGCCTGGGTGAGGCAGGGAGGCAGCCTCGCTGGACATGCGTCTCTCCATTTGCAACAGAGAGTAACGTTGCCTCTGGGCAGTGGCAAATGCCGGAGAGCATGGCGGTCAGGCAGCCAGCCGTGCTGGGTCCTGGTCACATCCTCTAGCAGCGTCCTTCAGGGTGAGGTCGCTGCAGGTTCGGGGGGTGGGGGTGGCTGCAGACTCCCCTTGCTCTCTAAAGCTGCTCCCCCCAGGAGAGGCTCTTGAAAAGCTGTCATCCTCTGTGCTGTCATCGTTTTGCCCCTTTCCTCGTCACCTTTCCCCCAACCCGTGCAGCAGACCCTCTGACCATCTGCCGGGCGGCTCATTACCGAGAGCGACGTGAACTTATTAATAGGACTGCTTCTCAATTTAGAGGAGAAAGGCATGTCTTTGGCTGCAATTAGCATAAATTACATGTTAACTGCAGATCGCTAATACAAGCCAAATCTTCAGCTCCCTTACTGATCCAACTAAACTAATTACCATTTTCTGTTTGGCTGTGGCAATCAGAAGTGAGTTCGCTCATGAGCTGCCCCTGGAATGTGAAGCTGGAAACTGAAGGGAAGGAGGGAGGGAGGGAGGTGGTCTCTGGGTGGCAGGGCTAGTTAGTGAGACACCCAGGTGTTCCTGCACCTCAGCCTTTTGGGGGATGGCTCCCAAAGCAGCTGCCTTCCTGCCTCTTTCCTGGGCCCTGCTCCCTCCCCTGGATCTTTATGGCCCATTGATAAGAACTGGGGCTTTGGTATCAGGTGAACTTGGATGTGGGTCCTGACTTCGTCACTGACTAGCTATGGGACCTTGGGCCAGTCACTTAATCTCTCTGAGCCTCAGCTTCGTCACCTGAACATGGACACTGAAATGAGCTGACAAATAAGGAAAGTACCTGCCCTGAGTAGGGCAAACGTTTCTTCCTCTAACTCTAATCTGAGGACCTACTGTGCACAGAGAATTATGGCGAGTGTCATGTAGGAAGAGGAGCTTGTCATTTCTGTTCCCTCTCCAGCCCCTGTGTTAGGCCCTGAACCCCACATAGGCAGGATCTGCCTGTGCCCCCCATCTGCCTGGCTCTGGCACATGTGAAGTGCTCAGGAAGATGGAGGAACTTGACTTTGGGTGAGGGATTTAAGCATGTGCTGCTGTGCTCATGAGCCAGGTTCTAATTCACCGTGTGCCGGGCCGGGTACTAAGCATGTCTGTGCAGGGTCTCAGTCAACCTCACAGCAACCCTAGGGGCATATTCTCCCCGCTTCAGGGCTCAGAAAACTGTGGCGTCGGGGGTACAACATGCAAGTCCCAAATGCCAGAGCCAGGACTGGTGCCCAGGGTGGCACTCTACTTTGCAGAGAACCTTGACCTTGAACAATGGGCTGGGGTCATCCAGTGGAGCTGGAGGGACAGGACTGGCCAGAGGGCTGAGTCAGCAGGGCTGGGACAGGCTTCTCCAGAGGGCCTGGGGACATTAAGTCTAGCGTTTCTGTCCCTGGTGAAAGGGGACCGAGGTGGAACGGTGGGAAGTGGTTGGGCAGGAGCCTGGCACGAGCTCTCCCACGCCTGGCAAGGGAGTCCGCTGGTGTGGTCCCTGAATCAAGGAGTAAATGAGCAGTTGGGCGGGTCCTGTGGGCGGAGCAGCTGGGGGAAGGGCGGCCTGGGCAGCCAGTAGTTCGCCCACTTAGGCACATGCACGCACACACTCAGATACACAGCAGCGACACACCCGACCCCGGGAGCCTCCGACAGCCCCACTGGTCTCTAGTTCAAGGGCAGACTTTTCAGCCTGACTTGTCTTCCAGCATCTCCCACCCCTGGGCTCCAGTGGGCCAAGCTCCATTTCCAGACAGACCATGTTCTCTCTCCATCTTTTCCAGATAACTCCTACTCATTTTTCAGGTCTTGCTTTGTCTGGAAGCTTTCCCTCCAATAATAATACTAGATTCCAATAGTAGATTATTAACAATAATAGGTTCCAATAATATTAATAATAATAGCAGCAGTAGTAATGGCAGCAGCTCTGGAGTTAGGGCATCTGGTTTGAATCCCAAACCCACCACCAGGCAAGTAACCTCACCTCTCTGAACTCAGGTGACTTGTGGGAAGCACAGTACATGACTGGTAGCCGTATCGGCAGACATTGTTGTGAGGATGAAGCACAGTAGTTCCTACAGGTACTGGCAAATCATAAGAGCCCAGTGACTTTCATTGAGCATTTACATTATGCTAGGAACTGTCTGATGCTTTCTGAACGGGAGCTGGCCCGTGACGCTAGAACATCCCACAGACAGACAACATGGGCCGTGGACAGGGTTGAGTTAAAACTGGCCTCCCCCACTCCCCTCCCCCTGGACCGGGGCCTGCGGTTCCCGTGCCTGCCTGTCTCCAGAGCCACCTACTGCCTTCCTCCTCGACAGCCCCTCCCACATCCTGGTCTTGTGCCACCCATGGGGCATCTTCAAGTCTCCACCTGGCCATGGCCGTGAATGAATTATTCACTCTTTGCCCAGAGCTGCTGTTTTGCATCTAATTCATCCCAGCTCCCCCTGTCTGGTTGCAGGCAGGCCTGCTTGTTTAACACCCAATTAATCTGCACACAGGGGAGACCCTCTCCTAATTGCAGGAAAGCTGTCATTATCCGAGTTAGGGGATGTGACAGAGGAATTACTGTGATGCATTTGAATCCATTAATTGTTTTCTGGGTGCCCTGGAGACCAAGCGATGAAATGCAGTGAGGAATCCCACCAGTGACCTGGAACACGCGGTCCTGCAGCCGGCCCCCCTCCCACTCCCTCCTAGCTGTGGCTCATCCTCCCTCCCCTCTTCCCCAAGAACCGCTGCCTATAGAATTAACCATTCTCACCACTTCATCTTCCTTTTTGGAGTAATGGTTCAAAGATCAGGGGGTTACTGCTTTGCAGGAGTGCCACCGTTCACAAGGTGCTCCTGACAGCCGCCCTGCCCCTCCTTCAGGCTCAGGGTCGTTGGCTTCCTTTCAAATGAGTTCAAGTCTCGCAGAATGGCTGTGGGGGTCGGCATTCATGTGTGTGTCCGTCATCTGAAAAGCACCTGGCACACAGCAGGTGCTCGCTGAAGGGAGCTCTTGCTGTTCTTCCACAGCCAGTTCTAGGGCAGCCACTTGACTGGGGCTGACGCCCTTAACCTGAGTGTCCCGTGCTCAGGTGGAGACCACCATGTCCACCACTTCAAGCCTGTAAGGACTTGGCTTAGGAAATAGAAGGCCCGACCCTCAGGACATGGTCAGATGCTCAGTGAGGCTGCCAGGCCAGCCAGCTCTGCTCCGCTCGTGTCTCCAGGCAGGTGGTCTGGGTTAGCAGAGGCACAGTGGGGCCTGGACCACACTCCACCGTGCATCGTCCTACAGACGTGTGCAGCATCTGCGGAGCTTTCTCCATCTGTTCCTGGGGTTTTCAAAGCAACCTTGCCACATATTCAGATGTGCCCAGGCCGGGTGGGAAGGACTGACTCCAGGTGGGAATCTCTTGCTTTCTGGATGAGCATTTGAACGCTTGGTGTGGCTGAGGAATCTTCTCTTCAGACAGAAATAGACCCAGATTCAATTGAAGCTTACTGAGACCCTTACCACCTACTTGCACGATTGATTGATTCATTCTATCATCATCTTGCCAGCTAACAATTATGGGGCACTTCCTGTGTGCCAGGCACGGCTAAATACTTTACAGGCCTTATTTGATGTAATCCTTGCAATAATCCTATGAGGTTTTGACTACCCCCATTTTATAGATGAGGAAATTGAGGCTTACAGAGGTGTAGTCTCTAGCCCATGGTTATAGGACTAGTCATGATGAAGCTGGAATTTGGATCCATGGTGGCTAACTCAGGCTCTTATGAGTGACTTGACCCCTAATCCTCGGAGCAACCAATGGCCCGGATAATTATCTCTATTTGACACCTGAGGCTCCATGTGAGGTAAAGTGATGTGCCAGGTGGAGCCATTGGGATTTTTTGGTTGCAAGTCCTGAGATTTCCATCAACTGCCCTTCCTGCAGCCACACCCAGGGCTGCTCTCTGCCCAACAAGGAAACTGGGGGTTCAGGAAACTCCTACCTGCCTAGGCCCAGCATCCTGTGCCTTTACACCTGTTCTCGCCCTCCAAAATGCTGTCCCCCCTTCCCAACCCACAGCCTGGAGCCAGCTCAGATACCCCCTTCAACATATGGCTCAAAAATCCTGTGGAAGAAAGACTCAGATTCGGAAGCATTTTTTTTTTTAATCCTTACCTGAGGACGTGCCCATTGATTTTAAAGAGAGCGGAAGGGAGAGGAAGAGGGAGGAAAACGTGGATTCGAAAGAGAAACATTGATCAGTTGCCACTTGAACACTCTCTGACCCGGGATCAAACCCACAACCCAGGCATATGACCTGACCGGGAATCGAACCCATGTCCTTCTTGTCTATGGGACGGTGCTCCAACCAACTGAGTCACACTGGCTAGGGCAGATTCGGAAACATTTTGAAAAGAAAAGTTTTTTCTTGCAAAAAAGTGTAAATTGGTTAGACTTCAGATGGCCTGGCTTGCCAAATCACACACAGACACCAGGTTCTGAAATGGAAAACACATTCACAATTACCAGGGTTATGGGGTTTTAATCAGTTCATTTCTGGTGGAAAAGCAGCCCGTTTCTCCCGAGGTTATTTCCCATGACGCCACGCAGGGCACACAGTGTCTTCAGATGTCAGCCTCCCAAACACCAGGGACCAAGTTGTTCCCGTCAGTGAGTCGGCGGCTCGGGGTGGGGGGGTGCCCGTTCACTCCGGGAACGAGAAGTAGACTAGGTGACCCTGTTATGTTTGCTTTGCCTCTGACAGCGGGTAAAGCGTGGGTTTGGTGTTGGCGTTGGTATCGGTCACCATGGGATGGAATGTCTGTGCTGATGCCCGATGGCGGTCATTTTATGAACTCTGATCCTCAGTGTCCTCAGGAGACAGGCGTTACTCATCCCGTGGTACAGAGGCGTAGACCACTGGGACTCTGAGCCCGAGGCGTTTGCACAAAGTCAGAGCAGGAAGGTGGCAGAGCTGGGACTCCCACCCGGTGCCTGACCCCTAAGTCTGGGTCATTCTCCCTTGTCCGGCCGCCTCCTGCCCTGCCTGACCCTTAACCTGGCAGCCTGTTTCAGCCCACACCACACTGTTATGGACTCCTGCTTGCATGTCTCCGGGCCCTGCCAGAGGGTGCTCGGCTTCAGGACCGGCACTGTCTTTTTGTTCCCCCGCGGCCCAGGCCTTGGCCCATGGGGGACACCCAATAAGCACATGCCAGTAGTCGATCCATTGACGAGGGCCGAGAGAGCAGCCATGACGTTTGCTGTGAATGCCGCCTGCAGAAAGTAATGCCCGAGGCCTGTGGGAGGTGAAAGGCTTGAGCTGCCTCAGCAAAGTAGAACCCACAGCCCCCAAGACCTGGGCCAGCTGCTTGGCCTACTGTGCAAGCCCCCCAGTGACCCCGGGCACCCGGGCCTTGGCACTTCCGGCTGCCTGGCAGGCATGACCAGGCACTTGCACGCCCCACGCAATGATGCCACCCGCTCAAACCCAAGACAAAAGCGCACCTGTCATATGTTTGTGCCTTTGGGCAGGAAATGGACGTAGCCAGAATTCCCAGAGCTGAACGGTCTGCTTCTGACAATGGCCCATCTGCCAGCGCACAGGGCGAATTTGCTTTGGGAGTGGCTGACCCTCTGCCCAAGGGTATTTCTGGCCCCAGCAGGCGGCGAGGACAGGGGTGGTGATGCCTGCTGCCAAGATCAGCTGCTATGCAAGTCCTCACTGCGAAACTCTGAGCCCCAGATCCCAGCAGATTGTTCGTTTTTCTGTGTATTTGCTTTACAAAGATTTCAGAAATTAAGTAGTTGCAAAGTGAGCTTAATTCCCACCGACACGTGGTAGGCAGCTGAGCCGGGAAAGGGCCACATGAACCGAGAAGCCAGTTCTGCTTCAGCTTGCTCATGCATTTGCCCTCCGCTTCATTCCCAAAGGCTTTGCAGGGAATTAATTAGAGGCATTGCATATTGTCTCTTCCCGGCGGCCCTGTCCACGCAGTTGGAGAGACATCACGAGATGAGCCAGCTTGCCTGTCAGCATGTTCATTTAGCAAATAAAAGCCTGCAGGGCTGCTGAACTCTAGGTACTGGGGCCCATTAATTAAGCCAACCTTGGCTCCTCCATTCCTTCTCCATCTGTAAGCTGCCTCCGTTCAGTCACTTTTCCCCATCTTCAGGTGCAGGGTGCTGTGGCCACCAGCTGCGAATGCTGAGCTGAAAGAAGAAACACTGGACCTAGAGTTTAGAAGCCCGAGTTCAAGGGCAGACTCTGCTAGTTACTGTCTGGGTGCCCTTAGGCAAGTCACTGCACCTCTGAGCTTCAGGCCAGTTAGTAAAATGCGATACTGATGCCTCTTGGCAGTGTTCTGGGACCTAATCACAACCATTTATTGAACACTTACTATGTCCCAGGAACTACGCTACACTACGCACTTGGCATATTTTCTCTCTTTAAATGTGCAACGAACCCTAAAATGTAGGTACCAACATTCCTGTTTTACCAAGGAAGAGGTTGAGGGTAGGGACGGTGTTCCTTTCCTTCTCGCCTGTGTCACAGCACCTGGTATGGGACTTGGCACAGTGATGTCCCTAGGGTCGACCGCACAGGTGGCGACCCTCGGTGAGTCGGGGCTCCTTTCGTCCTGTCTCCATTACTGTGTCCAGATGGATCCACCCAAGGCTGGGGCACTCGCCACATCTGAGGTCTGATGCGGACTCCGGCCAGGGGTCCGTGTGTTCTGGATGCGACGAACAAATACACACGGACGGCAGAAGTCCTGTGGAGAAAAAGGGACGGCATGGCCGCTCTCGGAGTGAGAGAGGGCCCCGACCCCTGCCTGGACAGGCTGTTATTGTTTTTCTGGGCACATTACGTCAAGGAAGGTCCTCATTCATTATGCATAGGTGTGCTTTAGGTGATTACTTTTTACAGATAACAAAGGAGAGGAAGTTGCTAATTACTACAAAGAAAAAGGATATTTGCAAATGCCAAGGGAAAAGTGGTTGAACTGGTTACATACTCTCTACTTGGGAGGTGTAGCATAGATTTTAGGAAGTTACTTTAAAGATATGCGGTAAAACATTTGCTGCCTCAATTCAGGGTGAGGGAGTTTTAGCAAAAAGCAAGCCTCATAGCAGCCTAGGTCCAATGCAGGCCTGGTTCCCTGCAGCAAAACCAATCCATGGGCTCGGCTCCTGTGTACCGACTCTCTCCCCACTGGTTTTCCGAATCAGGGGCTGGGCTACATTCGCCACGCCACGCAGAATGGTTCCCTATATGTTCCCCTTTGTTTTTAGCTAGAACCACTATAGATCCCACAAAGCTTGCTCCTTGCTGGTCTCTCACATGACCCTGGGAAAATAATTTGCAAATGCAGTGGAGTACACAGAGCATTATTAGAATCAGTAAACAGCCAGCGGCTCCAAAGACCCACACGCTCAGGTTAAGTCCATCAAACCAGTTTTCAGGGTTTAGCCAGGCAAGATTGTCACAGAGGGTTTGAAAAACCTCTTGCTTAGTCAAGCGTTGAGTGTCCTGTAGCTGCTGATGTATTTCTAGCTGCAATTTATCAATTTGTCCTTTTAAATTGGTAGAAAAAGTCCCTCTCAGGGGATGTTGAATATCGCTCCAGGAGTACTAGCTGGAATTCCACTTCAGAGCTCTCTGGAAACAGCACTGTCTTCAGCCGACTTGCGCCCCCGGGGAAGGAATGAGTCAGCAGAAATTAGAATTCATTGGCCGCTTTCATCTAAATTAACGGAGTCTTTCTGAGAAGCTTGGCCAGGGATTATGCCAACTCCCTTTGAAGGCATTTGCTTCCCCTTGGGTGCGGCGGATGCCCTTGATGTTGGCCAGGGAGGCAGCTGGCACCCTGATGGCACCCCGAGGGCTGCAGTGCCTGGGTGGCCAGCATGTCCCCAGGTCTGGTCCTAGGCTCTTCAGAAACACGATCTTACCCATTTTGCACCCAGAGCCAGTCACAGCCCCATTAAGCACATGCATAAGAGACAGCGTTGCTGATTCTTTTAGGCCCACCGATCACTGCGGATGGAGCAGGTGCCCGCGCTCACTGGCCAGGCTCCCGGGGAACAGCAAGTGCCAGCGTCCCAGTGGCAGGAAGGGAGTGGTCTCCGGGAACATTTCTCTTCCTGACGACTGTCCCAGTCTCCGGGACAGATCCATCTCTAGTGACCGTCCCTTCCCTCCTGGCCCATTCCCCTCATTCAGAATTTGTATAAGCAAGTCTGTGCGTGAGCCTTTGTGGGTAGTAACGAAAGCATCCAGACTGCCTGCAGAGGAGCACTGGGGGGAGGGGAGGCTGGGGCACGTTCCCAACAGGGGAAGAAAACACCCCAAGTCTCGCTAATTTACATATTAATGAACCACCTCAGTTCACGGCATTCTGTAATGGAAACTGTGGGGTTTCTTTTCCTGGTATCTGGGACCATCGAGCCTGCGTAGCCGGTTTTGTCACAATGGTTATCTTTTGGAAAATTGCCAGGCCCTTGTGCAGAGCAGAAGATAAAAACCCGTTTCTTTTTTTTAATTTTTTTTTTTTATTAATTTTTTTGTTTAATTACAGTTATTTGCAGCCTCTCCCCTCCCCCCTCCCCAAAAACCCGTTTCTGTCTGTGGGTCAGTGCATACCCCACACTTTACGTTGTAATGACAGGGCCTCAGTTTGGGGGCCCCTGGCCCTGCCACTCCAGGACAGGATGTCCTTGCGTGAACTCCGACCTTTTAGGGCTCTAGTACAATCCTCGTTATTCTTCATTTCCTCTGTCTTTGTTCAGTCATTTGTTCACACCTCCGTGTATTTCTGGATTATGCAAAGCCCCGTCTCTGTCCTCAGAGGGTTTGCAGGGCTTCTCCCAGCCATGGAAGCAACAACTTATGGATGAATACAAACTATCAGGACCAGAGAAAACACGGATCTGAATGGGGCATCTAAGCCAGTTGAGAGGCTCAAATGCCCGGGACAGGGCCTGGAGTGGGAAGAGCTGCCGCCCCCCCACCCCACCCAGGCCTGGCCTGGGTCTGAGTTCCAGCTCTGCCTCTTACTGGCTGAACAAACAGGCGCGTGGACTTTGTCCCTCAGCCTCCGTCTCCCAGCCTGTGAAATGGGTCTAGGGATACCTTCTCCAGAGGATGATTAAAGGGTTAGTGAGATACTCTGTGTAAAGCATTTAGCAGAATGGCCGGCACTCTGTAACCACCATTTTTGTCACTGTTGTGGTTATGATAACACTTTCTCCTGTGATTGCCCGGTTGCTGTCCTTGAGCTGCGAATTCAGCTATTAGCTTCCTAGCAATCAAAGCCCAAATGGAAGGTGTCCACAGCCTATTTCTCATTTCCGTGGGGGCACGGGGAGGTGCCAGCTGCACAGGTGACAAGACCTTCCATTTCAACCAGACTTCCTCCGGGAGCTGCATCCTCTTTAGGAGCTGAGCGCTCGTGTTCAGGCTTAATTAGCTATCAAAGCCTCCGACATCTCTGCCTTCGGCGAGCTGGAAAGGTCGCGGCTGGAGCTTTGGCTTGCAGACCTGGAACCAGGAGGAGAACATCCTGGCTGGGAATAATCTCACCAGGAAGCTGCCTGATTGACAGGAAGCGTGTAGCGGGGGCTTCCTCAGAAACTAAGCCTACAGATCACAATCTCTTCAGCTTTGGCGATCACCTGGGTACTTGGAAGACTTAATGAGGCGACGGGCCCCAAGGTGGATCTCCATCTGGGTGACTTTCCATTTGTGATACAGCAGTTGCTAGAGACTCAGGAGGCTTCATGGGACTGGTTGAGGCTGGATCCCAGGCTCAGCGAGCACGGGAAGGTGGGGTTAGTTGTCCTGCCACATTCAGCTGCAGAAGTTTGCTGGGGAACTGCTGCTCTTCTCCAGAGTGGGAAACTGTCACCCCAGCAGGGGGGAGGGGGAGGAAGTTGGTAGCTATTGACAACCTACTATGTGTCAGGTAGAAACGGAATCCCATCTTGACTTTTTCCCCAGGCACCTTGGTGTGGACCTGATTACACCTGGATGCAGGTGGTGTACTTTCCATTTGTACGGATGAGAAACCAGAAGCCCAGGGAGGTTGGGTGACTTGTCCAGGGGTCTTTATCACAAGGGTCCAGACATAAAGCCGTTTGGAGCAGGAAGCCTCTCCTCCAGATGGCAGGGAAGGCTTCCAGGTGGCAGGCACTGAAGGACAAGTGAGCCTTGAGAGGCTATGAGGGAGGCAGGAGGCCTGAGAGCCCAGGATTGACAAGAGCAAAAGGCCAGAGGTAGGAAAGCAAATGGTCCAAGGAGGCACCACCTGAGCCCGGGCTTCTGCTAGGAAGTTGGGAGAAGTGAGGTTGGAGGGATGAACAGGGTTCAGTACACAGGGGCTTCACCTGCCGGACGAGAAGCAGAAACAGGGACACAGCTCTGACTTGAGTCTTCAGTTTTTAACTTTCACTTGATGTAATTATTTATACATCATCAGCAGACTTCTGGGCCAGGACCCGAGCAGGGCACAGAGGGGTCAGAGGTCAGCAGACTTCATCCCCACCTGGGACTTCAGATAGGAGGGGACCTCCCTTCTGAACACAGTCCCTCCCCTGTCCTGCAGCTGTCCCCGCTGGGGCTGCACGTACCTGCCGGAGTCCTTTTCTCTCATGCTCCACTTCCCCAAGGAAGGGGTCTCCAGCCCCCAGCTTGGCCCCACCTTGGATCCCCAGTAACAGGGTTTGTCAAACTGCACCAGAGGAAGCCAGCTGATTGAGTGCCTTTCCTGTCAGCCCTTCCCTTGTGGGGTCTCATTTATCGTCACAGCCAGCCCGGGAGAGAGGGACCCTTGTCCCTGGTTCTCAAGAGAACAGGCCCAGAGGTCTCAGGGGGCTTGTAAGCCCCAGAGCTGAAGGTGGGCCCCAACCCTGCTGACTCCCAACCCCTCCTCTGGGGACTCCTTAATTTTACAGCCGAGCGGTGACCCAGCTTGCCCAGGCTGCACAGCTAGTCGAAGGCAGGTCTAACGAGGTCCCAGTCTCAGGGCTCACCTCAGAGACTCTGGGGAGCAACGGGTGCGCTGGGGGTGGGCCACCCACCCACTGGCAGGGCGCTCTGGTCCTCTCTAACTGGAAAGACATTCCAGGAAGCTCCAGCACCCAGTCAGAGAGACAGCCACAGCACCACCTTGTGGTGGATTTCGGGGTGGGGGGGAGGCACACGTGGGACAGAGGAGGGGCTCCTCCAAGCCCAGCACTTCGTGTGTTTGCACCCGTGCTGGCTGGAACAGGTCTGGCCGCACTCCACTGAGGGCTTGTGTAAAGCCAAGCAGCTGCTCCTGCTTCCTGAGAAATTTCTGGGCCACTGACTTATCTCTCTGGTTTACATGTATCAGGCACCCAAAATACAAAGAGGGGAAGGAATTGATATTTATCAAGTACCTGCTGTGGCAGGTGTTTCCAGGATTCTGGGGCCATTTTCCAGGTGAGGAAATGGGCAGGTGCGCTCTGGCCCCAGCTCCCAGGGGCGGCGGACCGCTATCAGAGTAAAAGCCCCGCCCATCTACGCGAGACTGGGCTCCCAGGCAGCAGCTGCCCAGAATGTGCTCTCCTTTTAGTGACCTTTCTTTCCTCAGTGCAAATCAGGAGGGAATGATCTAACAAAAAACTTATAAGAAAGGACAAAGAAATGCACATTGGATCCCATTGGAGACAAGTCAACTTGTTTTAAAATGATCAAAACACTAAAAATGGAGTCACGTGGCTTTTTTTTTTTTTTAAGGTGGATGGGAACTCTGGTGAGGTTGTTTTCTGATCATTTTACAGCATGCCAGCAGTCACTGGGAGACCCTGTCGTGTGGCAGACCCCGGTGGAGAAAATCATTGGCAGAGAGGAGGAAGATCAATGACCAAGTTCACGGACACACACACATGCTCACAGGGACAGCCAAAGACACAGGTGGTCCCCAGTCAGGGCCCCAGCTGGGCAGGTCCGCTCCTGCTGGGAGACGGGGTGTTTATCCTGGAGACTTCCTGCCGCCGGAGGCTTTATCGGTGCTCCCGCCCTGACTGTTCCCACCGCAGTCGCTGCACCATCTGTTCCAGGAACGGAGGGAGCAACTGTAAAGCTTAGGGGCGGGTAGGAGGAAACAACCACGGGGAAATCTCATTTTTGTACTTAGATCCAGTCAAATTAAGCAAATTACTCGTTGACATACAACCACCTTTTAAAATAGCTGCACTGTCAGAAAGCCAACCTGGTGTAGCCCCCCGAGCATCAAAAGTGAACGGGATTTGTGGACGAAAGAAAGACGGGGATAGAAGGAAGTGTGTGTTCTGTGTTTCACACACAATGTTGCAAGGTGTCGCGGTTGTCAAGAGACATATTTGGTTCAAGATTATATATATTAAAGATTTTATTTATTTACTTTCAGAGAGGGGAATGGAGGGAGCAAGAGAGGGAGAGAAGCAGTGATGTGCAAGAGAAATATCAGTTGGTTGCCTCTTGCATGCCCCCAGTAGGGACCAGACCTGGCCCACAACCCAGGCCTGTGCCCTGAGTGGGAATCAAACCGGTGACCTTCAGATCGCAGGCTGGCTCTCAGTCCACTGACCCACACCAGCCAAGGCTCAAGCTTATATTTGATTGCAAAGGCAAATGGGACAGGAAGGAGGAGAGACAATGGAGGAATAACACACACTTCCTGTGTGACCGTGGACAAATGACTTAGGTCTCCGAGGCAAGCTTTTCCCAGCATGCAGTGGGAGAGATTGCGCTTGCCTCCCAGGATCGTGGTGAGGAGTAAAAGAAATGATAGATGTATGAAGCACTTGGCCTGGCCTGAAGCAAGCTGTGGTGATGATAACGGTGATGACGATAAAGGGGGAGGATTCAGAAATAGAATTCCAGGACTTTTTAAAAAGCCTTTGTAGCAAGCTCCCTCTCCAATTTCATTTCCAGCGCCTGTGAATTCAGACCAGCGTGACTGCCCATAAGGTTTGCAAGATAAAACCAAGGCAGAAGAGTTTGTCAATAAGCTCACACCGATACATTCCAACATCCTGACCCTTGAGCCCCGAAACTCCCACTTGGCCGAAAACCGTCTCTGAGCTGAACACCAGCTGAAAAGCAGAACAGGCTGCCATTGGGTGCGCGGGCCCTTTCATCCATGTGAGAGCCGACACCACATTTGATGTGATTTAGTCCCTGCGCTGGAATCCATCCACCAGCTGCTTTGTCCTCAGACAGACCCAGCTTTAGTCCCCACAGCGGGGAATGCGGAGGGGTCAGGTGTGCAGGTTAATCTCCCAGATGCCATGGTGCTGGTGACAGCCGTACCATGTTGCATGGCCCAATTAAAGAGACGGGGACCAAAGCGGGAGATGAAGGCTTCCTCGTCCCCTAAAGAATTCATCCCGAATCCTTACGATATATCCAAACAGCCTTCTCTAAGCAGTTCTTGCCAGTGTGAACCTTATTCGGGGGCAGGGAGGCGGGGGTGCGCGGACAACAAGGAGAGTTAGTCGAAGCTTCCCTTTTGCCTGGAGCTCTGTCTCCCCTTCTCCCTGTCTCCCCCCTCCCTGTGGCGGCTTCTCTATGTGTTCATCATGCTTGTGAGGGTGCGTCTCTGGAAGGGATTTTGTTTGTGTCAGAGGCAGTTCATATCATTTCCCTTGAGGTCTGTCTCCTGGACCCCGCGGTCAGGAGACCATTCCCTCCTCCATTTGCCTCTTATCGCACGCTGCACACACGAACCCCTGCCGGGAGGGAGCAAAGCTGCCGCTTTTACTTCTCAAACCTGAGATCCTTTGGTCTCTGCGGCCCCGGAGCATCTCATTACTGACAATGTGACAGGCATGAGGGAGTGTGTGATGTTGCCTTTCAGCCGTTTGATGAGATTTCTGGGTAACTTCCGGAGGAGGCCGTTTGGAAACACCTGGAAAGCTGCACGTGGGCCTGCCTCGCCTTAAGAGAGCCCGCTGTGTGGAAAAGACAGAAGGACAAAGGAGCATTCTTCCCAGAGGCCACAGACCCCCCCGCCCCCCACCACCGTGCAAAAGGAGTCTCCATTGGCTCTTAGAAAGAGCTGGCCCTGCTGGGGACATTTAAAGAATGTTTAGTTTTATAAAAACTCAATTTATATACAATCTTTAAGACAAAGGCAGTAGTGTAGGTAGAAGTTTGCTATCGTACAGAAGCTCAGCTCTTAATTGTTTTTGAAAAGCTAAGACAATCGCCAGGCTGAGCAGTGCCATGTGGTAAAAGTGTCCTGTGAGCACCCAGCGGGAACGGCTGACAGCGTAAGGGCGCCTGACAGGACAGAGGCGGGTGTGTCTGAGCTCTGGTGGATGGACGTGGATGAGGACAGCCGCACCACACGCAAGTGCACTCAGCGCTACGGAAGCGCACGCCTAAAAGTGGCCACGGTGGTAAATTTTATGTTAGGTGTGTTTTACCATAATTTTTAAATGTCTTTAGAAATAGGCAATCTTTTCTTTAGTCTGTATGTATGTGTTTATGTATTTACTTTTAGACAGAGGGGAAGGAGGGAGAAAGAGAGGATGAGAAACATCAATGTGAGAGAAACATTGGTCAGTTGCCTCTTGGACCGAATGAGCATCCCAGGTATGTGCCCTGACCGGGAATTGAACCAGCAACCTTTTGCTTTGCGGATGGCACCCAACCCACTGAGCCACACCAGCCAGGGCAAAATGAGCCCTTGTTTAACCAGTTTACAGCTCTTCAGCTGCTTCTCTCCAGAGGCTCAGCCCCGAAGGGAACCGAGCCTGCCGTTCACGACCACCACCTTGCAGTCATCACCCAGCAGTGCTGAACTCCTGGAACAGTGCCTGCAACTGATGAGGGGCTGGCCGGAAACAGGCACGCTGAGGGGCTGTCCCCAAAGACAACACTGCACACACACCTTTCCGACCCAGCTGCCAGACCGCCAGCCTGTGTGGGAATAACAGTGAAGCGGACAGCACTGGCCAAGCCAGGCGCCGGACGCTGCCCTGAACTCACACCTTCACTCCAGCTTTGGGAAATCAGTACGATTATATTACCTCCATCTCACACATGAGGAGGCTGAGGCTCCGGGTTATTCAATAACTGAGCTCAGGTCACTCAGCGGCAAAACCGGGATCTGAACACAGCTTTGTCCGGCGCCGGAGGCCACTGGCGGGCTGGCGATTCCCGGTGCCTTTGTGCACGTGGGCCCTGCCTAACGGCATTTGTCCTCCCAGACCAGCGCATGGTAGTGCAGTCACGCTTGTCTCCTGGCTGAGAAAATACGCAATGACCGAACGCTGCCTGAATCCAGGAGTCCTGTGAATCCCACCGGCATCTGCCATCTTAAACTTACGACACCTGATGTGGGAGTCATGAGGCATTTAATTGGTTCCTGAGACCCTCCAAGTCACTCTTTGCCCCCAGAGAGTGGGCACCCCGGAGCCATGCCATGAATCAGCTGAAGGGCCTGGAGACCCTGAGCTTTCTTAGGCTGTGGGCTAGGGCCAAGGAATTCTATAAATACGGCTTATGTCGGTACTCCTTGGGAGAGTTGCTGAGAGCCTTTGGATCCTGTGGTCTAGGGGCAGGGTAGCGGGGAGGAGACTGAGGCAGCGTTAGCTTCGGAAGCACGCGTTCATCGTTCTTGCCCGCTGCAGCCTGCGGTCATTCAAAGTACCACCAGTCTCCCCAAGCACAAACAAATGAGCAACTGGAGAGCTGAGGACAATGGTTGAATACCCTTCCATTTACCTTCAGCAGACTGAGCACTCTTCATTTGCTTTTATATTGCCTTTACAGATCCCCATCTATGGCCACTGGGGAGAAATTGTGCCAGGAGGAAAAAAAAAGAAAAGGAAGGAGGAAAAACAATCTCTTTGCATTTGTTCTCAGATGAAGGGTTCACGCTGCTGAGTTCACTGCTCACTTTCATTCGTCCCACTGATATGTATTGAGCACAGCCTCTGTGCCAGGCCCTGTTCTAGGCGCTGGGGATTCACTAGTGAGCACAAGAAAGAACACGCTCAGGCCTCGGGGAGCCCACGTGCTAGTAGGAGACAGGCTATAAGTGAAACTTTTAAAAGTAAAATAGGTAGTAAATCGGGTGGTCTTAAGTGCGGTAGGGCAAAAGAATTCAGAGATGGGCACCTGCCTGGTAGGGGCGGGGTTGCGTGTGCCTGCCCTTGGAGGGTGGCATTTAAGCAGAGAGGGGAAGGAGGCGGGTGGGCGCCTGTGGATGTGGGAGGGAAGAGCATTCCGGAAGAGGGAACAGCACGGGGAAGGCCCGTGTGGCTGGGGCAGAGTGAGTGAGGGGAGGGGGTGGCACGGGCAAGGTCACAAGGGCTTTGAGGGCATCGCAGTGACTTTGACTTTCACTCCATGAGAGATGGCTGCCGTGGAGGGTTTTGAGCGCAGGCATGAAGTGATGCGACTTCCCCGCAGTATAATTCACATACTACAAAAGTACAATTCAGTGAGTTTTAGCAAACGCACAAAGCTGTACAAGCACCACCACACCCCAATTTTACATTTCCATCACCCCCGAAAGATACCGCCTGCCTGTGACTTGCATTTTAAAGGGATCGCTCTGGCTTCTGTGTTAAGAAGAAAAGTAAAAGGTAGAAGAAAGGGGGGTGGGGAAGAAGTGTTCTTCACCGCACACTCGAGTGACAGTAAGGAGTAAAAGTGGAGAAATAAAGATATGACTGATAAGGATTTTCTTTTGTAACTACTGGCAGTCTGGAGCCTCCTTGATGCCAAAGTTATAACAGGCAAAAGGGCCTCCAGCTTCAACGGGAAAAGGAGGGCATTAATAACACACAGAGAACTGTGTGAGAAATGAGAAATCCAAGCCTAAAAGCTGTACCTGCCTGGGACTCTTGAACTTGAAGATGACAGAATGCAAGCTGGATCCTGCCCTCTTTTCCATCAACAGTGTGACTATTCACAAAGCTATAGGACTATCTTAATGCCTTAAAAAGTTCAGAAGGACAAAGGTAGACGGTAGCCATACGAATAAATCTAAACACATTTCAGCAAACATTCTTCATCCTTGCAGCAAAAAGGTGGTGAGATCTCATAGTCGTTGTTATAAAAACAGTAAATCCCGGTGTCTCTTGTTGATCTTGATAAGTGGGGGCACCTGCAGTGCATTCTCATCATGATGTGAGGGCTTGTCGGGGCCCATGGATGGGGTCTGCTTGATGCTAAAGGTGCCGCCTGAGTCAGGATTGTCTGTATTTGACCTGGGAGGCTGAAATCCTCTGGTGTGATAGGGTTTGGGACCAAACCAGGAATGTTGACATTTTTTTCATTTCCAGCATCTACCACAGTGGCAGCATCTTCTTTCCCCTAGTGCAGGGCCCCTCCTGGACCGTCCTGCTACTGGAGTGGTTGGTCGTCCATGATGGCTCTGAGCCGCCCCACAGAATTCCGCCTCGGGTGTGTCTAAAGTGATTCTCGCAGACTTCCCTGCGCGGACCCCCGTGCATTCCCGAGAGCCTGACACGTGGCTTATCTCTGGGTTTGCCACTCGCGGAGAGCAAGTCCTCCCTAAAACATTAAGGAGAGCGGGTCTCAGAGTGGCAGCAGTCTGGGGGTGGAGGAGGAAAGAAACCTGGGCATGTCGAGTAAGACAGTTACCAGCCAGCTTCAGAGATGGGTAACTGTGTTTCCAGCTCGCCGCCCACCCTCACTTGATTTGGCTGTGCCCTGGGCTGTCTAAATGAGGTTTAACTACTTGTTGGAGTCCAAGGTCACAAGCAACTCCTTTTTTACTTTTCAAAACAGCTTTCCTGTTCTGTAGCCACTGCCAGGGTCCTAGCAGCTGCTCTGGATAGCATCAGGAATCCTGCATTACCACTTCTGGCCACCAGGGGTCCCAGCCCTCCAGGCGTTGGCACCCGGGGCTCGATTCTTCCCGGAGAGCAGGTGCCTTGAACGGCCGGCCCCCAGAGAGAGCTGCTGAGCCGTCCCTGGCCCCGGGTCGACAACCGTTTGGCCCTGTGGGAGCAGTGATAACCCACCTGCATCGCTGTGCTTTGTGCTGTTACTGCGAAGAGCAGGAGGCATGGCCCAGGGACCCAGCAGCTCTCTGTGCAGCCCGGGCTCTGGTCCCAGCTTTACCCCCACCACCTGTGTGACCTTGGGCATGCCCATCCCCTCCGAGAGTCAGTTTCCTCGTCAGCCAAGGGAAGGGGCTGGAATTAAACCTCATTCTCCACAGCTTTGCCAGCAACATAAGCCCCTGAAATAGCCCTTGCATCAAGAGGTATCTGAGTCAGCCTTGCTGTTCAGAACAAACCTCCAGCTTCCGGAAGTTTTACATCCTCCTGCCAGAGGGTCATCCGCCTGGAAGCAAGAGGAGTGAAGTCAGAATTCTGTGCCACGGCACCGCACAGCAGCACAGAGGCAGCGCAGCGCTCAGAGCGTGGTGCCATGGGGGTTCCCAAACTTCCGCCAGTCTGGAACACTATTCAGACAGACTCTGACATGGACGCCCACACAGGAAACAGATGCACTCCGGCGAGAAACTGGAGCCCAGGAAGAGGAAGCCAGCTGTCCCGTGTCACCCAGCAAGAGAGTGGCAAAGCTGGGCAGAGCTGCCCCCCCCCGCGCCAGGCCCATTCCCTGGGGGGGCACTGAGCGTACAGGAACTCAGAATCATAAGAAAGTGCCAGATGTAGGGAACTGGGATTTGAACCCAGGGCTTTGCAATTGCAAAGTACCTATACTGGCTTTCCTGAGGGATAGTTCATTCATTCATTCAAATGTTAATTGAGTACCAGGTATATAGCAGGCGCTATTCTAAGCCCATACAGCTGTGAATGAGGCAGGCAAAGCACCTGTCCTCACTGAACCTAGATGTTAGAGGAGGAGACAGACATAAGTGATGTGTGGCAAGAAGAAAATGCAGTGGAGTAGAGTGATGGAGTGGGGGGGGCGGTGCATGTGCACCTCTCATTGGTCAAGAGCCATGCTTGTCAAAGTGGTGTGTGCACGCCCATCTGTGAACTGTTGGTTTCCAGTCTGATATAAGACATGTCTCTTCCCTGCTTCTACAGGACAAGTAGTCCGTGGAGTAGCCCTGGCCATGAACTGCACTTCGAACAACCCTGGCCTAAAATATCCCTGAACCATTAGGTCACTGTTGCGCATTGGCTTGTTAGGATTTCGAATCCACGTGTTTATAACTTGAGTGAAGTTGTTTTGATCTAAGGATGAATTTGTTGGCACTGTCATCAGAATTGTCGTGCTACTGAGTGTGTATGGATATAAATGTATGGAAGAGCGACAATGACATAATGGACATTTACGCTTGAAATGCCAAGAGTCTGGGAAGACTTCCCGAGAGGGTTCGGTGTAGGCAGGGCTACCCCCGCTGATCTTAAAGAGCTCTCTGATTGGGACATTAGCCCCAGCCGTGTGCCAGCCTACTCTTCGCCGGCAGTAGTGAAGACCGAACAATGGCCCGTGAAGGAGAGGACCTTGCCCGCCTGCATCACGCCCTTGCACCAAGGCGTTGGCAGGTGGACGTCAGCTCTTGGTTGGCTAAGCCGACTCTTCTGAGAACCAGCAAGTAGAAGGTTACACTTCAGTGAGATCCAGACTTTATTTCTTTCATCTTCCCGTTGCCTGGAACAAGATTGTAACCAACCTATCGTCGCTTCAGAGGATGCTATTTCTTTTTTTCCTTTTTTTTTAAGATTTTATTTTTAGAGAGAGGGGAAGGGAAGGAGAAACGGAGAGAAACATCACTGTGTGGTTGCCTCTCATGTGGCCCCCACTGGGGACCTGGCCCACAACCCAGGCATGTGCCCTGACTGGGAATCGAACCAGCAACCCTTTGGTTCACAGGCCTGCATTCAATCCACTGAGCCACAGCAGCCAGGGCTGGAGGATGTTATTTCTTGATTGGCTTATTAAGAGACATTATCTTGTGTGCTATTGGCTTATGAAATATTATTATAAATTATAATCCCCGCAGTGAACCTGTGTTAAATAATTTATTGGCAAAGGCATTCTCAGTCTCTGAGCATAATTTTACCACAAATAAAACAGTCAGTGCCGCTGATGACTGTACTCCCTGCCCCAGGACCCACCCCGTCCCCCGTCCCCTCTTCCCTCCCACCTTCCCGCCATGCTGCACGGGCCCCAGGGGACAGTTGCCGAGGAAGGCTGTGGTGTCTCCCGCTGGGTGGTGTGATGAGCTAGGGCCTGTCAGTTCCTTCTAAGGGAAGGCGTCCCATTTGAGTCCGTGGCCAGCGGTGAGCCTCATGAATGGTGGGAGTAAACCTAGGTCCCAGCTCTGGCTCTGTCACTTACTAGCCATGTGATCTTGAACCTGTCTTTGGTTTTCCTTAACTCTAAACTTGGGATAACGGTGCCTTACAGGAATAGCTCAGGCATGTGAGGGACTTCACCCAGGGCCTGGAACTCGGGAAGTGGAAGCCCCCATTACTGTGCGCACATGGGCGTATGCAGGAATGTGTGCATGGATGTGTGTGTAAGCACGTGTGAGCGCATGTGCTTGTGTGTGTGTACATGCATGTGTGTGCATGCGTGTGTGTGACGTCCATCTCCTCCCCCACTGTCGCTAGGGACACTGACGGCCTTTTCTGGGTCTCTCGCCAGACTGCCAAGGGATCATCGAGGATGTTGTCCTGCTGGGAGCGCCCGTGGAAGGAGAAGCCAAGCACTGGGAGCCTTTCCGGAAGGTGGTGTCCGGGAGGATCATCAACGGCTACTGCAGGTCTGTTCACGCCCCAGCCAGTGGGGGCGACAACACTTTCTGAGCAGCTGCCATGCCCAGGCCCCGTGCTGGGGACACAGGCACCAGGGGGCACTGGCCTGTCAGGGTTCTGAACTGGGAAGCCTCCGTCCCCCTAGAATGAAGATCCTGAAAACAGTCTCTCGGTGTCAGACCTGAGACCAGCCTGTAGGAGAGAAAGGCTTGTCACCGTGATCTGCGATGAGGGGGCCATGGGTAAATGGGACAAAAACCGGAAAACAAAGATTAGGCCTCGAGTGGGGAGTCCTCCAATGCCCACAGGAGCTCAAATGTGCTCATTTGGCAGGAACGGGGGAGGGGGAGGAGGAGGAGGCTGAGGCCCCAGAGTGTGGCTGCAGGGCGGGGCCAGGTGACAGAACCGGAAGCTGACAGTGATGGTGGAGCCCGCATGCACCCACACCCTGCAAAACACCTCTGGCCTGAGGTGGGGGCCTGCCACGGCTGGCAGCTGTGGGCTAGAAAGGAGGCACCGGGCTTGGGGTTTGAGGGAACTCGAGGGGCCTCAGCCAAGGCCGTGCCCCAGACTTGGGGGAAGAAGAGAGATGATGTCCAACACTGAGCCCTCAGGAGATCGGCCTGAGAAGGTACCCGGGCCCTTCAGCACCCCCGCGCCACCCCCCCACCCCTGGTGAAGCAGGACAGGGTGACAGTATTTAAGAGCTCACAATTTGAGATCTCACGGACCTGGGCCCCCATGCCTCAGTATCTCCATCAGTGAAGGGGGGATGCTACTCATGACTCCTCCCAGGGTCACAACGATGGTTAAACGATTTATATAGTCACGTGGGTTAAGTACGTCCAGAGGATGTGACTGTTCGCCAGCAGCAGCAGCAGGCACTTGGGATATTCATTCATCAGCCTCTGAGTGAGCACCAGCCTCGTGTTGGGCACCACGCTGGGGCTGCAACAGGCATCAAGCCCAGCCCTGCGGAACCTGGTGCGCGGTGGGGACAGCAGGCAGGAAAGCCGGCTCTTCCCCAGGAAAGGTGCCAGTGTTGGGGCAGACTTGCCCTGAGCTGATGCGAGTGATGCCCAGGCTCCGCCTCTTTCTCCCACTGGGCTGTGGGCCGAGTGCCTTGGGGGCCTCGCCACAAGCCCCGCGGGGGTGTTACGTGATACACAGATTCTCTTCCCGAAACCTTAACCCATTATTCTGAATCCTGAAATCCACAGGCCCCTGAAGATTCTGGGTAGGAGACCCATATTTCAAGGTCATTGCCACAAAAGTGCAGAGTACTGACTGCGTCACCAGGGAAGTTGACATTCCAAGCCCAGGTCTAAAGGACAACTTGGAAGTTTAAGAAGCAGTGAGGTTGGGTGATTAGTTGTAGGGGCAAGAAGGAAAAGGAAGGGAAAAATGACTCCGGAGTCTTGGTGGGAGGTGGCTGGCTCCATTAACACAACTTTTAAAATTACAACAACAAAAAAAATGAGGTAGGACTCGTTGGGGAAGTTTCCAGAAGGCAGCTGGAGGCACACGCTAGGACACAGAGGTGTTAGAACTGCAGCAGGGGCCGGTGGGCTTGTCAGTTTCAGCGAAAGCTGGAGGGACCCCTGAGACCGTTTGAAAGGCGAAGTGTAGAGAAAGGATTCCCGAGGCCAGGGAACACATTTCAGGGTGGCAGGAGGAAGGGGCTCCGGCCTGAGGTTGGGGCAACTCAGAATCATCCTACACGCTGTGCCCGAGGCCTGATGCTGGACATGGGAACACACGTGTGGGCACGTGAGAGATGCTTATGTCTAGTGGAGGGACACGTGGACACACACGCTTATTTTTAAAAACCTGAAAGTGCCATCAGGAAGCAGTGGAGAGCGGGGAGGACATAACAAGGGTTAGACTCTTCCCACCTGCCAGTCCCTGTCTTTGTTACAAACAGGGTCTGTTTACCTCCTCTAACCCTCCCGGAGCCCCTCGGGGTTCGGGTTATGAATCCAGTCTTAAAAGTGAGGAAGCGGAGGCTCAGAGAGGTCACCTCCAAAGGCCAATGAACTTTAAATTTGATCGAAGGCCAGCCGTCCTAACGTAGGACCAGGACCCACAGCCGCAGTAGATTGGGAAGTCTTTACCATGTGAGGACTCGGCCCACAGGAGTAGCTGTGTTCCGCGGGGCTCGAGCTGAAGGTGGTTTCCGGCCATCGACAGGGCAGCCAGCAGGCCGCCGGTGCAGCCCGTCACTCATCTCGGGGCACGCACTCCGAGCCACGCTTTTAGAATCAGGGCGTGGTAAACAGGGCAGAGGAGCAGAGGACAAAGAGCCATAGCATCTATGGCGTTCGTGCAAATCAGTAAGAAAAATATATACATAAGAAAAAGGGCCAAAGGATACCTCCACACAAACCCACAGAATAAATACACACTGTCACTAAGCTTTTGGAAAGATGCCCAGCTGCGTCATTAATGAAATAAATGAAGGTTAAAATCAGTAAGCTACCGCTGAGCACTCACGAGGTTATCAAACATTTAGAAATGAGGGACATTTCATGTTGGGGACGATGGGGAGAAGTGAGCGCTGTCCTTCAAACACTGTTGGTGGCAGCTGAAGTTAGTGAATCCTTTTTGGAGGACAATTGACAACATCTATCAAAATTCAAAAAAAAAAAATTTTTTTAAGATTTTATTTATTTATTTTCAGAGAGAGGAGAGGGAGAGAGAAAGAGCAATATATGGTTGCCTCTCACATGGCCCTCACCGGGGACCTGGCCCGCAACCCAGGCATGTGCCCCGACTGGGAATCGAACCGGGACCCTCTGGTTCCCAGCCCGCGCTCAATCCACTGAGCTACACCAGCCGGGCAAAATTCAAAAATTTTAATGTGCCAATTTTCTGACACCAGCCCCAATTTGACTTCTAAGATCCAGATGATAGTAGACACACACGTGCACAGGGCTGTAAAAAGCGGGTAGTTACAGATTTATTTACAATTTAAAAATGAAAACAACCTAAATGACCGTAAATAGGGGACTAGTTCGGGGGAGAAAAAGTGAGCGCCGCGGTGCGTACCGCGGTCCCATTCGCGGGGGAGAATGTCTGCGTGTGCGTGTATGTACCTGTCTGACCACGCACCGGGAGGCCCAGAGGCTGTTAGAGACTGATAGCAGCACCCCCCCCCCGACCAAGGAACGGGCAGGCACTGGAAGTAGGGCATGAGAGAGACTTTAATGTGACTTTTTAGGTAAGGATAGTTTAAAAACTAATAGAAGAAAACGAATGGACCAACCTTTGATGGCTGACCATCCTCAGTAAAAATTTTGGCTCCACTGCCCCGGCCGGGTAGCTCAGTTGGTTGGAGTGTTGTCCCAGACACCAAAAAAGTTGTGGGTTCAATTCCCAGTCAGGGCACATACCTAGGTTGCGGGTTTGATCCCTGGTCAGGGCACGTATGGGAGGCAACCAGTCAGTGTTTCTCTCTCTCTCTCTCTCTCTCTCTCTCTCCCCACTCCCTCTCTCTCAAATCAATAAATATACGTCCTCGGATGTGGATAAAAAACTTTTGGCTCCACCGTTTTCCTATTGAGTGGCTTTGGACAGACAACCCTGAATCTCAGTCTTCCTGCCTATGAAATGGGCTCATAGTCCCTTCTGCACACGGGTTACAGGGAAATTCAGTGAGATTTTGTAGGAAGCCGGCTGGCACTGGTAGGCCCCCACTAACGATGGCAGTTAGAAGTACTATTACTGGACATACCCACGTAGCACGTGACTTTTTGGTGCTTTTCATAAACAGCAAGGGAGGAATTAAAATTGCATGTGTGCAGTATGAGATCAAGAAAACCGTATTAAACCCATCTGTTCTATTGAGAACTTGAGGCTAATAAGCTTGCTTTTTCAATTATTTTGTGAAATCCTGGGCCATTTCTCTAGAGGGAGAAGAGAGGAGGAGGAGGAGGAGGAAGGAGAGAAAAGGGAAGGAACATAACAGACCAAAACCATAATTGTAGTTTCTTGGTAAATTAAGCACCAATCAGACATTTGTATTCTTGGCTCCCGAAGGCATCGTAGTTGCTGTGAACCTACTTCAATGTGGAGTGAGGGGGTAGGGGGAGCTTCGGGCCAACAGTACCCATCTATGTGTACTTATGAATCTATAATGTGCATTCATAAAGCTCTATGCAAATTCCTTCTCTTACTTGGGCTTTTGTGAACACGCTGGAAGCTAGCCTGCAAGTGATACTGCTCCATGTTGGTACCGTGGAGAAAACGAAGTTCAGAGAGAATCAAGTGCCTGACCAAGATCACACAGCAGAGCCAGGAAGTGACGTCAGGCAGGCCCATCTCACTCCACGATGAGAGGGTTTCATCCTGAGCCCCCCGAGGGGCTCCCTGTGGTCTCTGCTCCAGGCACCATGTGGGCAGGAGATGATGGTAGGAGGAGGAACAGGGAGGACCCCTGCCCACAAGTGGCTCCAGGCCTGGGAGTAGCCAAGGAGTGCTGTTCGGCACACCACGTGAGGGCAAGTCGAGGATTCAGGTGTGAGATTCCTGCATCAGCATCACCTGGAGGGCCACAGGTGTGACTTGCAGGCCCCACCCCAGGGAGTTCCCGATGCGGTCCAGGATGTAGGATGCCAGACTGAGGCACAGTCCTGCGTAGAATAAGGAAAAGAGGCAGGACTAGACACACAGAGGACATGTGACAAACGTCACAAAAGGAGCATGTTCTGGGCACCGGAGGGGCAAAGGAAGAATAATATCAGCCGGAGGGACTCAGGGACAGTTCCTGGGGAAGGTGACCTCTAAGCTGAATTTTGAAAGGTTGGGCAGAAGCCCATCAGAGACTAGAAGACTAGGCCCAGGCCTGAGGGGGAGGTGGAATGGTACCGGCCACCTCCTGAGTGCCCGCGTGTGAGCCCTGCGTCCATGGCACACCAGCTCTGTACACTCTCCCGCCCAGCCTGAGAGGAGACCGAAGCTCAGAGGGGTCAGGCAGCCTGCCCGGGGTCACGTAGCTAGCAACTGACAAAGCGGGACTTGGACCTGGACCTGGGTCCACGTGGCCCACGCCGGCAAGAGAGGCAGGGAAAGGGTCTCGAGTGCCAGTAAAAGCCCTGTGGTTTGCTCAGCACAGTCTAGAGGATATGGAACCTTCTTACATATGTTCTGCCCCACATGTGTGTGCAAGTGCGACTCACACCTTAAGTAGCGTGTTGTCGTAACTGAGACAAACGTTTGCGAAGGCGTGATTCTGACTTTGCTCCTTCGGAACCGTCTACATCAGAAACACTCACGGACCACTCTCATACTCAGCATTTGATGCACAGGCGTCTGGCGATTAGTTCAGTGAAACAGCTTGAGTAATCTCCCTTCTTCCCCCTCTTACCACCTTGTGTTAGAGACAGTGGTTGATATTAAGATGATCATTGATATTAAAATTGCAAGCATTGCTCTCTGGAGAGAGCTGAGGAATTTTCTAGAAGAGGAAGCATGCTGGCAGTGGGAGTCGTGGTCAGACGAGTGTTTAAGGAAGGCCGTGGCAGCTCGAGGGAGGTGAGGCCAGTGCAGGGCAAGCAGGGCCATGGCATTGGTCCGTGGGGGCTGGGTACCGGGCCTCGGGGCTGGGTCTGGAAAGGAAAGGGTGGTGAGGATCAGCAAGGCTCCGGGAAGTTGGCCACGGGGAAGAGGGTGCCTGAGACACTGTGCTCCTGGTTTCTGCTTGAGGGGTGGGGCCATGATGGTGGAGAAGGAGTCAGGGACTGATGAGCTCAGCTGGGGCCCCAGCAAGGCCAGTAGCGGGCCCCTCAACTCTGGGCCAGTCCTTCTAAGGGCTTCCTGGGTGGGAACCACACAGGCCCATGTGGTCAGAGGCCACAGAGAGAGGCTGGAGAGCCCACTACACCCTGGGCCCCAGACAGCTCGGGGACTCTCGGACATCTCCCCCCAACCCTGCGGTGAGGACAGGCCTTCTTTCAAACAAGCACACAAGAAGAGTGGACTAAGCTGCCACGCACACCAGCGTGGAATTGGTCTAAATAGAAGACAACCAGATGGGCTAAGTTGGACTTAAGCCCCGGATGCAGGGGGAGGGCAGGAGCGCTCACAGGCATGGGCTTGCCGAGTGTGAGGTCAAGTGCACGGCTCTGGGCCAGCCCAGCTTAACCCCAGGACAAAGCTCAAGGGCTAGCTAGAGAAGGGCAGCTGTCTTGCAGACCTCAGACCGTGTCGTGCACTGACAGTGCTCTTGCCACTAAAGGAACAGGCAGCAGAGGGTCCAGGGTTATTTTCTCCCGATGGTGTAGGGGTGTTTGACTGGGGTGTGCAGGTGCAGGGAATGGGGTTCGCAGCACCCGTGAAAGGAAAGGAGCACTCCCAGGGCTGTGACCTGCCGGGTGGTCATCCTTGTCCCCACTGAGACGGCCAAGGGCAGGGAGACCATAAGGCCGGGTCAGGCTGGGCTCAGGGCAGAGCTGCCCCCTCGGCTCATAGACAAAGTGGGGACTAAACCCAGAGTTCCATCCCACAGAGCATGGTGGCCCCCAGTTCCGATGGTCCTCTCCCCCAGGAGGAGCCTCCTGCCTTTCCTTCCTTCCCTGGGAGCCCAGAGCCAGCCCCCCAGGGAACCAAGACCCCTCTGAGCTGAGGACGGCTCTCCTGCTCCACATGCAGACTTGTCCAGACCTTCGTCCAGCTTCCTCAATCATCCATCCATCCACTAGAAACCCACCTATTGCACACCAGGCGCTGTTCTCGGCCCTGCGGACCCAGCAGGGAGCAGAACAGACCCCTGTGCGGAGCCCCCATGCCCCGGGCAGCACTCCCAAGCGTCCCTGCCGTTCTCACCCCACGGTGCAGTCAGGGCCCTGGGTTCCCACAGAAGCACTAGTCCCACCAGTCCTCCCAGGTCCAGGCGGGGCCCATCCTTGTCCTGGGGCTCCCCGAGGCTGATGTCTGCCCGCTCCGTGCCCGCAGGGGAGACTGGCTGCTGAGCTTCGTGTACCGCACGTCCTCCGCGCAGCTCCACGTCGCCGGCCTGCAGCCCGTGCTGCTGCAGGACAGGAGGGTGGAGAACGTGGACCTGTCCTCCATCGTGAGTACCAGCGCCTGGCCTCCCCAGGGCTCTGCGTTTGTGGGGTGGGGGTGGGGGCGAGGACTTCATTAACCAGCCCAGCAAGCCCCTGCCCCAGGGACACTAGCCCTGGCCCATTCCACCCTGGAGGAGGGAGATCACAGCATTCGTTGGGAGGAGGTGACTCCTATCTATGGCCCCATCCCTGTGCCATAGGTTTGTCACCAGCCCTTTACCCAAATTATCACTAACCCTCACGCAGCCTCTGGGCAGGCCTTATCACCCCGTATCGCAAATTAGGAAACTGAGGCTTAGAAAAGTCTCTATCACACAACTAGCGACTAATAGCCTGCACTTGAACCCCCAGAGCCCATGCTCAGGCCCTTACATTACTGCCCCAGTCCCCTCTCCTCCCCTCCGCCCACTCCTCCCCCAGGTATTCCCACCCCGACTCCCCCACCCCCCAGGTGACTAGTCAGGATAGTCTGTTTCCCCAGACACCAGAGGGCTCGGGTGGGGAAGTCAGGCCAGACCACAGCAGAAGCACCTGAAGGCCTGGCCGTGCCACTGTGGGGCGCAGAGCGGGGAACGTGGGAGTGAGGGAAGCTGGGCAATGAGACCTGGAGCCACAGGATCAGAGCAGTGCCTCCCGACTCGTGTCCAGGGGTCTCTGTCCTATTTAAGGGCCCCTTATCCTGAAGTGGGGAACAAGAGAAGTGACTTTGTGTCTCACCGCCCCAAGAGTCTCCCTCTGCCGGAAGGAGGAACAGCTGAAAGTTCCTTTTAAAGGAAAATTCCATTTAAATGCCACAAGCCCTCACAAGATCCAACTTCTGCCCAGGAAGCCTCTGAATGGGATAGATTAGGAAGGGCACAGCCTTTGGCCCCAGCGAGGCCTTGGCCACTGGTATACTGTTATACTGGTATACTGGCTGTGTGACCTTAGGCCAGTTACTTAACCTCTCTGTGCCTGGTTTCTCATCTGTGAAATGGGGGAAATCATCTACCTTCCAGGACAGCACATGTGAGGTGCTTGGCGCATAGTAGGCCCTCATTTAGTACTAGCTCCCTCCTCTCCTGCCACCACCTTCGGTTCTTCCCTTTGGGCCAGCAGCTTCTGGGACATCCTCCTCCGCCTGCCTTGATGGCAGCTTCCCAGTTCTCGCCTAATAATAGCTCTTTATCATATTAGGAGAACATCACAAAAAGCAGTGCTTTCCTCTTCGGGGTAATTAGAGTAATTAGCATTGCCTTTGTGCCTTCCTCCAGTTTTTCCTTGAAAATTCTTACTGGAGGAGAGGTTGCTGGCAAAAAGAGTTTTCATTACTGCTGTTGGGGACGCCCTGGCTGCCCCGCACTGGGGCAGAGACCTGCAGGACCTGCCTTCTGCTGCCAGGGGATGGGCCCTTTGCGACTCACCTCAGAGGTCAGCCACCAGCCCCAAACGCCCCAACGCCCCGACGCAGTCTGAGGCGGCTCCTGGTCTGAGGACAGGCCTGAGCCAGGAGTGAGTGAGGAGCCGGCCCTGGCACAGGCAGGGGCAACTCGGGGTGAATGGAGCCGACAAAGGGGGCCAGGCTGCCTCCTAGTGTGGGGACTGGGTGGCAGCGGCAGGGGACTCTGCCACCCCAGGGGGCCAACCCATGAGGCTTCTGGGGGCAGAGACCCAGCCCAGGGTCTTGAACTCTTCACGTCCCCAAGGAAATGTCAGTGGCTTCTAGAACGCAGCACAGGCGCCATCTTCATTGTACAGACGGGAAAGCTGGGCTTCTGGACATTGTAGGGACCTGCCTAGTTACTAGTAAGAGGCAGAACCAAACCCCCTCTTCTCAGGTCCCAAACGTAGGTTCTTTCTCGTGCCACGCAGCCACTAAAAAACGTCTGTGGAAGGGAGCTGCGCCACCCTGACCTCCACCCTGAACCCAGGGGTCTGAAGCCGCTGTGTGTGCACATTCGTGCCTTGTCACTGAACACTATTTTGAAGTGTTGGGAAGGAAAAGAACAAGTAGGCAGGCCCTGGTAATGAGACAGTAATGAAACTGTACGGGGGGGACTCTCTTCCTGTGTTCCTGAGAAATCGTTTGCATAACCCAGTGTGATCACATGGAAATGCAGATGTTACCAGCCAAGCCTTTGTGCTGTTTCCTAAGATTGCTCACACTTGCCTCCCAGTGTTTTCCTGTCTCCTTGGTAAGCAAAAGCCTTCCTTTCGGCCTCGAAGGAATGCTGTGTCTCAGGCTCACCTCCGACCCCCTGGACTGGCTGGAAATGCACGAGGAGGCTCCGTGGCCGGGAGCACCTCTGGGCTAAGTGGCCTCTGCTCATGGCCTTGCTCTTCACGTGCTGTGTGTCATTAAGCAAACCACCGCCCCTCTCTGGGCTTCACTTTCCTCATCTACAAAATGCGAATGATTTTTAAAATTTCCTCTTGCTCACCGATTTTCTGTGAAGAGAATAGACCTGATTCAGATCTCAGCTCTGACGCTTCCTAGGCTGTGTGACCTTGGGCAAGTCATTCACTTTACTTCTCTATGGCTCAACTTCGTCTACAATGAGCAGCTGACCCCTGTCAAGGAGTATACCCAATAGGTTCACTTTCTGCCATGTGTTAAGGACTCCCTATGCATTGATTGTTGTCCATTATCACGGTTAAGCATCCAGCATTCTAATTGCACTTCTACTTTTCATCCACTTGCACATCCCAACACAAAAATGGGGCTGTCCGGAGTCTCTGAGGAAGAGGGTAGACGCTTCTGAGTTCTGGACCCTTGTCTTAGTGAAGATTCAAGTCCATATAACAGAGGCTGAGCTGAAGTGGCTCAAACAAACAAGAGTTAGTGCTGTCGAGTAAGAATAGGCCAGAATGGGCAGTTCAGGGCTGGTGTGGCGGCTGCACACTCTTCAGGGGCCAAAATTCCCTGTCTGGCTGCTTTGCAAGCTGGCAGTGGACCTCAGTGGGCCAACTCATGGCCCAAGACGGCTGCTCAAGCTCTGCCCATCGTGTCTGAATTCCAGCCAGTGGGAAAGAGGAAATAGGGGGGAAGTTAGAGCACGCCCCCTTTTAAAGAGACTTCCAGGGAGCACCACATAACCCTACCCCTTCATCTCATTGGCCAGAACTTGTCACAGTGCCTCACTTTGCTGCAAGAGAAAAAAGTACCCAGCTGTAAGTTGAAGTTCTCATGACTAAGGAAAAGGGGGAGTGCAGTGTAGAAGGTAGCTTGCAGCTTGTGCCATACTGCTGTTTCCAGTCCGAGGGTTTTGCTGCAACCTCACGGCAGCCCTCTGATGTAGCTGCACTCGCTGTCCCCATTTTGCAGCTGAGTGAGGCAAGTGGAAGTCAGAGGCTTGCCCCAGGCCCCCGAGCCGGTGAGCAGCAGAGTCCTTCTGTTGTGACCCACAGCTGCAGACAGAATGAGAACCTCCACTCCCACCATCAGGAGATCCCTTCCCGCCCCCCGATGACCCAGATTTTATAGAGGAACTTCCTTCGTCTTTCCCTAAATGAGTTCTAGAGCAGCCTTGAACCTAGAGGCTTCCTACCTCACTCTGCATTTCAGAGTCATGGAGAGCTGGAGCCAGGGCTTCGGTGACCGAGGGAGAGGGTGAGGCCCAGGAGCTTGGGGCCCTGGGGAGGACAGGGCTCTGCCTACCCACCTTGGCCGGCACTCACTGTTCCCCTGCAGGTCAGCGGCCACTTGGACTACGCCAGGCAGATGGACGCCATCCTGAAGGCCGTGGGCATCCCCACCAAGCCAGGCTGGGACGAAAAGGGGCTTCTGCTGGCCCCGGGCAGCCTTCCCCAAGAGGGGCCTCGCCAGGCAGCAGCCACCTCCTCAGCAGACAAGACCACCGACCAGGATGGGCAAACCCAGGGTCCCGCACCCGGAGACACCTCCAGAGTGCCCACATCCGCCAACCCCAGCCAAGCCCAGGTGCCAACGGGGCCGGACCAGTCCGAAGGGGCCTCCCTTCCCACTGCTGCCTGCCCTGCTGAGAGCCCCCAGACGTGCAGCCACGGCGTGGGCCCCAACCCACTGGGCTGCCCCAGCTGTGCCAGCGAGGCCCAGAGGTCCTGCCCAGGGCTGGATTGACCCCAAAAGGGGACGTGAGCCATCTTCCCAGATTCCCATAGGCCTTGCGGGTACCTTGCCCCCTCCACCAGGCTCCCTGCAGGAGCTCTGAAGAATTTCCACCAGTGCCCTTCCTAGACTGAAGGCTCTGGGATTGAAAAGCATGGAGTTAACAGGAGGGAAACTTGTAGGGAGATGACGGACCCTCCCTGGGGAAGCGAAGCCAGAGCCCTGTGGAATCAACCAAGCACAGCTGAGAGCCCAGGACCACCGCCCAGCGGTCACAGCCGTGATGCCTGGCTGTCCATCAGGAGGTCCGGGGGGCTCTCTGGGGCCTGAGGCTCCCACCCGCCACTCTCCCTCGGCCTCGGTCAAGCCAGGTGTCGGCCTGCTCTCCCATCCACTCCAGGGCTGTCCACCAGCCCACAGGTTCCTGTAGGGAGCGGGCAGCTCACTCTCTGCTCTGGGAGTTCCGATCAGATCAGCCACATACCACCATGCACTGCACACCCGCAGGGGCATCAGTCACCCAGACGTGATGTGAAGGGCGCCCCCCAAAGGTGTGCTGCACGGTGGCCCTGGATGTAATTATAACACCACGGTGAGTCAGTGCTGATCTGCCTGCAGTTCAGGTGGGAGCTGGCCCTGGTAGAAGAATGGGTTATATGGGGGGAGGATTTCCTGTAGCAGGAACAGAGGTGATGATGAAAATACAAAATAATGGCTACCACTTACTGGGTGTTTACTGTAGAGCTTGCAGGGGTTGTCTCACTGTTATTACCTTCATTTCACACCTGCAGATGCCGATGCCCAGGCAGGTCAGGCAGTCTGCTCAAGGTCACACAGCTGGTCAGTCTCCAACTCATCTGTCGGCCGCCAGAGCCCAGCTCTTAGCTACTGTACTTGCATCTCTGAGAACCTTCCCCTTTGTTCCTCCCACTGTCCCTGAATGACAGGACCAGAGATAATCCCCGCCCACTGTGTAGATGGGGAAATCAAGGCCCCAGCAGGGACGGTACTGACGAGCTCTGGAGGAGGCAGCAAGGAGGAGAGACAGGGACAGTTGGAGTGTTGAAACTGAACTGGCCCTCGGGGGCATGTGTATTTGTTCATTTCACAAATACTTACAGAACGCTCGCTGCTATTAATCCAAACAGCTAATGTCACCCATGGAAGACTGAGGCCCCCGAGAGAGAAGATGATTTGCTGAGGTCCCAAAGCAAATTAGGGGCAGAGTCTGAACCAGAACCCAAGACACCTGTGCCCAGGGTCTCCTCCCACATCCCCAGCTGCTTCTCCAGCAGCCCGAGTGGCCCCTCAGGAGGATCCAGTCCACACTGCAGTCACCGTCTTCAGCTGGTGTTTATCGAGCATCCACTCGGCCGTTCCCCGGGCAGAGGGGAAGCCCCAGCAGGCACCATGGTCCCTCTGCGGCCTGCAGCCAGGGCCGGAGTTGAGTCGATCAGCACCAAGGAGGTGCCGGGCCACCTGCGGAGGACCCTTGGGAGTTTGGGTTGATGGAACTTAGAGCAAGTGTGGCGTAAGGACAACCTCAGACTGAAAAGGAACCTGCAGTGGGTAAAGTGTGGGAACTGAGCCCTCCCCCCACAAAAATCCAGGCCCCTGTACCAGGGCTCACCTGCCTACGTCAGGTGACACCCGGGACAGCTCCTCTTCAGCTCCGCCCGCCTGAGTGGCCACCACTCCCCTTTCCCTCATTGACCCAGGAAAGGCCAGAAGGAGGTAGGGGAAGGGATGGTTCTGTCCCCATCAGCTGGTTCCTTTCTAGGTCCTAGGAAGCCCGGGGCAGAGGAACACCCATCCCAGATGATGCGCAAGAAATCGCCAGCCACCCCTTTGCCCCAAGGAGGCAGTGTGGTAACCTGGGAGCTGGTAGGGGCTGAAGGAGAGGAGGAAGACAGATAAAAATAGTGGGAACAAATGGCCCTTGTTTCCCACCGCTTCCCCCAGAGGCCAGGAGCTATAACAACAGCAGGTGCCACCTGCCCACCACCTGCCAGGTGAAGGCATCCCGTGGGCACTGCCCTGATTCTCGTGGAGCCCTTGAGGCCGGCAGACATTGTGACCCCACTTTGTACTTGGAGTAGCAGGCTCAGCAAGGCTGAGCACCTGTGCCAGAGCTCGTAGGTAGTGGAGCAGAGATTCACATTCAGGCCTGCCGGTCTCCCAGCCTCAGGGGTTTCCGGTGAGGCCACACACATCCAAGGGGCTGCTGGTCCCCAAAACTGTCCAGCAAACCATCCTCAGGGCTGCAGATCAACTAAGCTAACACACCTCAAACTTTCATGCGCACACAGGTCCCCAGGGACCTTGTTAACCTGCAGATTCTGAATCAGCAGGTCGGGGTGGGGGGCAGAGGTGTGCATTTTCAACGAACTCCCAGGGGTCACGCTGATCTGATGGCCCGTGAACTACACTCAGAGGAGCAAGGGATTCAGCCCTGCACTAATCTGCCTCTGCAGATGGAGGCCTCCCTCCCATGTGAGCTGATGGAATGTGCAAAGGAGACCGTCTTCATCCTGATCTGAACCCAGAGGCCCCACTCCTGCCCAGAGCCCTCCAACCATTCTCTACACACAGCCACTAGTTATGCTCAGCAACGCGCATCCTGGAGAAAACCGGAAGCCAGCTATCTATCACCCCTCAGGTGGAGGACCGTGAGGGGGTAGCGGGGGCTGATTCAGTGCACCCCACTGGAGTTCCAAGGGCGCCCAAGAGGCCTGCAGTCTCCTGGCCTCAGACAAGAGCTGGCTCAAGGCCTTGGGGACTTGGTTCCATTCAGTCCAGCTCCCCACTGACGAGCTACAAGCCTGGATCAGTTTGTAGGGGTACCAAGCGGATGCAGCTGCAGCTTGGGCTCTGTGGGATCGATGCTGAAGAAGTTGACCGTGGCAGGAGTCCTGGCAGGCGGTGGGGGGTCCTGGCTGGCCTCTCCCGGTAGCAGCAGCTGGGTTGTGAGCTGCAGGCCTGAGGAGCCTCCTGAGACTGAGTCAGAGTCGGGGTCGGAGTCGGGGGGCAGGGGCAGGGGCAGCACGTGCTGCAGGCTCAGGCCCGGCCGGGCGCCGCTGTGGGAGGTTCGCATGGAGGGGGAGGCCAGGCTGGCCCGGTGCTCCTGGGGGCAGTGGGGACATGGCAGGAGCCTGCCCAGGGCCCGCTTGAAGTCCCTCATGAAGAGTGGGTAGATGATGGGGTTCAGGGTGCTGTTACAGTAACCCAGCCACGTGAGGACATCGAAGAGGCCTGGGGAGATGCAGTCGCACACGGCCTGGAGGAAGGGGGCGCATCACGCCTGGTCCCGGGGCGGGAGCACAGACCACCCCACCCAGCATGGCCGGGACAGACACACACAAACACACCACGAGAGGCAGCCCACCGTCCTCCCTCCCCGCGCCTGGGCTGGCAAGGGGCTCAGGGGCCTCCCCGGCAAGGCCTGGACTCGTCTGCCCCCTGCAGTGGCCTTACCTGGGCTATGTTGGCCACAAAGAAGGGCAGCCAGGTCACAAAGAACATGCCCAGCAGGATGCCTAGGGTCAGGCTGGCCTTCAGGGCCTTCCTGCTGTGCTTGGTGGCCAAGCGCCTGCTGTCCGCAGACTCCACCCCTGGGCGCGGGGTCCTGGGCACCTGCGGAAAGGAAGGCCACGTGACAGCTGAGAAAGAGCCCCTGCCTCACCCTGGTCCCACCTGAAGGCTGAGCCTCCATCCTAATGCTAGACCGAACCCTAGTACCATCAATAAACTGTCCCGATCTTTGAGCCCCAACTGCAGTCCTAACCTGAGGCCTCGCCCTGACTCCAGACCGAGCCCTGATCCTGGGCCCAGAGGGATCCCTGACTCTGGTGCAGCACATCACAGGAGCTCTAGGAAATGCAGTGAGTTGGCTATGCCGCCCCAAACACTAATCAGTTCAAACGACCCACCCTCCGCACGCAGGGCAGCGGCGCACGGGCCAGAACATGGCCGCGAGCCCCAGCACCTCCCAAAGCCTTTGGCGCTACAAGAATCACTTGCAATTGCACAGTATTTGACAAAAGAGGCTTCAGTGCTGTGCAGGGCTTGGCAACCTCTTGCAAATGGGTTCTCTCCATATTTTGGAGTCATGGTTTTCCTTGCACTCTGACCCTCAGGCTCCACAAAATAAAGTGCTTTTTTGAAAACGCGTGCGCAGAACAAATTTCATTTACACTGAAATCAAATTACTAGGGGTGCTACTGAGCTTGGCATTTCACAACTCAGATTATGTGTGGACTGGCAGATGTCTCCATTCCCAAACAGAGACTTCAAGAGCAGGAGATGGGGAAGGGGGGGAGGAAGAAGCTGCTCCCCAGCAGTCTTTGGGGGGGGGCACAGGCATGAGGAGGTTAGACTTTGACTTTGCACATTGGTGGCCACAGACCCACAACAGGAAAAGTCTCCCTCAGCTGGACGATCTTTCAGCCCAGAGGTCCCCATAACTTTTCAACCTCATGAGCCCATTGAGAATTGAAGGACATTTATGCTGCTCCTCAGAAAACTAAACGCTTGCCTAGTTTTACATACACACTCACTAAAAACACCACACACATGCAGAGAATTCTGAGACAATCTGGAAGCCCGTCCATGAACCCCAGGGGATCCATGAAGTCCTCCCCTAAACTCTATGTTGGAAACAATTTGGATTTTCATACGTAAGATTTACACAAAGTGGGACCCACATGTAGTCACAATTTAAGTACATATCAGTGTGCAGAGTTGTGCACACTTCATTTAATTGTGCAAAGGGTGAGTGTGTTGGGTGGAGCACACCTAGGCTTTGAAACTCGGGAATTCTGCCCAATGTTTCCTAAACAGCGTGAGAGCCCAGCTCCGTTCACGAGGCAGCCAGTGGCGGGTTGGGTATAGAGAGATGAAAGTCAGAGGAGGCAGGAGGGGAACCAGATTCCCAGGCAACCCTCACAGATGGAAAGGGGGCGGAAGAGACCAAGCCAAGACGTGCCGGCCCCATTACGTTAGCGCACAAGTCAAACCCCGCCCCCGACCCCGCCCTCAGACGCAGGCCCCGCCTCCTTCCAGCCCTGCATTTCTCTCCCCGCCTCCTCAGAGTAGCCAGACTTTGTTCTTGTCCATGGTGCTGAAACACCGGTTCCATACTGTCCTCCTATAGGATTAGGGGTCTAATTCTGGAATGGCAGTGGGCGGGAGGGGAGAGATGAAGTAAACTGTAACTCCCACCCTTCGATGTGTTTATCCAGGTAAAGTCTGGCTATACGAATATCAAGGTCAAATTCACAAACAGCAGCCAAAGAAAAGCCCTTGTTCTCTCCCCTCTGTCTTGGCGGGGCAGCCTTGTACAGAGGCAAGACCTGGGCTTGTAAAACGAGTGCTCTGGCTGCAAACCATGCCTCTGTCACCGACTCCCTCCGTGACCTTGACGGAGTCTCTGTTTCCACACCCATCAAGTGGGAGAAACAATACTGAGCTTGCAGAGTTGCTGTGAGGCTGTGGCTAATAAATGCCTGCGCAGTGCCCTACGCAGAGTAAGCGCTAAATACATGGTAGCCCTGATGTACGTGTATGAAGTTGTAGGCATGTCAGCACCATGGGAGCCGGCCCTTCTGCCAGCAATTCGGGCTCCCCAAAGTGGCACAGACGTCAGGGCAAGTGCTCTGACTCACCGTGCTGCAGGGCGGTGGGGGGAGGGGGAGAAGGAGGCGCTGTGAGGGAAGAGCTGGTGGGGGGATCTGCTTTTATCTTTCTCTTCTCATTTCCTCTCCTCCAGAGTGGTCTCCATATGGCTTCTGTGGCCTCACCGTGGTCAGCCTGGAGGAGAGTCTCCTGTTTCCCCAAAGAATCTCCTAAGATCTGCCATGCCTTCCGATTGCTGCCATCGAAGGGGACAGACAATAGGGGAGGAGACATGGTCTCCAGAAGGCCCCACTCACACAGGGACCCCTCTGAACCCTGGGACCTGGGGCAGGGGAGAGGCGAGAGAGAACCTTGATCTTGTCAGAGCTCTGGGGCATGGGGGACTGAGGGAGATGCCCTGGGGGCAATCATCTGGGAAGACAGTGCTGGAGGTGGAGTTAAAGATAGTCTTAGATTCCCTCTCCAGTCTTCCTGGGGATGACCGGGGGTTTTCCTTTCTCCTCTTCTCCCCAAAGAGTTGACCCAAGAACACAAGCAAAAGGGAAGAAAGAAGGAAACAGGCTCAGAGAGAGTGGGGGACCTTCCCAAGCTCACATGGCACCAGAACAAGGCCTTCAGCCAAAGCACCACTGACCCCAAATCAGCACTGTGACCTCCATTTATTGAGCACTTACTGCACATCAGCATTTGATGTTCATTGTGCGTTCAGTCTCCATGGGAGGTCAGTGTTATCGTCTCCATTTTGCAGATGAGGTTCAGAGAGGCAAAATAACTTGCCAGGAGTCACACAGCAAATTAGTGTTGAGTCAGGGGTCAAAGTCATTTCTGGTTCCAGAAACTACACTTCCTCCACTTCACCATGCTGCTTCCATTTGTGGGGGGGAAGGGGTGGCATCCAGGAGCCACAGTCAGGGTGGGGTGACAGAAACCCTACTGCTGTCACCAGGAGACCTTCATGGTCACATTGTTTGCATGTCCCTTATACGTGTCCACAACATGTGTGGCTGTCAGAGGGCAGACACCTGGAGGACAATTGGGCAGTGACTTTCCAGGGGGCAACTCAATTTACAGGTTCCTGTGTTCAGAAACACCTGCACACATGTCTGCACACTCAGCATATACAAGAATGGGTGCCACAGCGCTGTTCGTGACAGGAAAATAACTAGGAACAGCCTCCATGTCCATCACACGGAGACTGGTTAAATAAACCACGGTACATCCCACTACAGAATACCACACACATGTTTAAAAGGATGAATCAATCAAATGGAAAGATCTCCAAGCCCTGGCCAGGAGGCCAAGTTAGTTGGAGTGTCATCTGTATACCAAAAGGTCACAGGTTCAATTCCTGGTTAGGGCACATACAAGAGGCACCCAGGTGATGTTTCTCACATTGCTGTTTCTCTCTCTCACTCTCTCTATCTCTCCCCTTTCCTCTCGTTCTAAAAGCAATGAAAAAAATGTCCATGGGAAAGAATTTTTAAAAATTAAGATCTCCAAGACTTACGAAGTGAAAATGGCAGGCTGCAGAACAATCAATACAGCATGATTTCATTTGTTTCAAAAATGCAAAAAATGCTAAACTTCTTCAGATGCATAAAAAGTATGTGAACACATAGAAAAAAGACTGGAGATACATAATCTAAGTTAATGAGACTCCCTAGGAGTGGAGGTGATTGGTTGGAAGTCAGAGGCGTCTTACACTTTATCTCTATATTTAAATTTTTATTGAAAAATGTACTTGTGCAGTTAAAAATGTTTATAACCACCTAATCATATGTGAGGTTACAAGGCAGAACTCCGGAGCCAGACGGCCTGGTCTCAAATCCTGGCTCTGTTGTTAACTAGTTGAGTGACCTGTAGCGAGGACCTTCACCTCTCTGTGCCTCGGTTTTCTCATCTGCAAAATGGCAATCCTAAAAGCATGGACTTCATATGATTGTAGTCATAAGAATTAAATGAAACATAGCAAGTCATTCGAACAGAGCTTGGCACACCGTTTGAACCCCAGGTTGGCTACATTGCTGTTGTTTTTGCTGCTAGCGTCCAGTTCAGCTCTTTGATAATGGTGATGATGATGCTGGCAGCCATAGTATTTTCCCTAGAATGGCTCAGAAGGGGGTGAGCTCCCCCAAACCATATTTTTACCACAAGAGGAAAGGGGAGGAACATTTGTGGAGCACCTGCAAGGTATCAAGTTTACATATATTATCACATTGGTTCTTCAAACCAACTCAACTGACAAGCAGCGGTACCCCTAGGGCAGAGGAAGGTGAAGGACTCATCTGAAGTCATCTGGATGTGATGGGAAGGAGGCAGGATTTGAACTTATGACCAGCCAGACACAGAGGCTCCAGCCCTGGCCCCTCCACCAGGTCACCTCAGTCCCAGCAGCAGCCAAGCCTGCCATGCTCGACACTGCTCCTCCGCCAGCCTCTCCCCGGGTCAGCCCCTCCTTTACCTCTGAGATATTTCTGTGATCGCGGCCTCCCCCTCTGAGGAGGAGGAAGCAGAGCGGGAAGGGAGGACGGATTGCTACGACAGAATGATGCATAGTCGGGTGAGGGCGGGTGGGAGAAGCTGGGGAGCAGGGAAAGGAGGAGACATTGACAGGAGAGAAGTGGGCTGAGGAAGATAAGAGGACGCAGGAGGAAGGAAGAGAACGGGATGAAATGGAACTGCAAGAGAGAAGCGGGGAGAAGGGGAGAAAGATGAGGCGCAGAAGACCATGGGGTGGGCGCTGTGAACCCCAGCCAGGGGAATCCTGGCAGACGGAGAGAAGCTGAGAAAGAAGAAGCTGCCAGCAGGGCCGCCTGCTTGTGCTCCACCAGGCTGAGCTCCTCCCCGGTCCCCTCTGGAACCTCCCAGGGATGAGCCCCCATGGGCTCATCCACAGGCAAAGTCTCTCTCTGTTCCCCGCCCCCAACCCCACCCGGGCAGCATCTCACTCTGACCCCACTCCCTCCCAGGCCACAGTCCCCGCCTAAGCTCTAAGCATGACCCCTCTCCTTTTCTCACAGCCCCTGGGGCCGGGAAGACCTGGCTGAAAGCGCAGGGCTTTTTAAAAGCCCATTCACACAAATAGGCAGCTGTTGGGTGGGGTGGGGGTGGGGGAGAAAACGCTTAAGCCTGCTCAGCTCCTGCGTTCTCTACCTGGATGCCCAGAGTTCAGGGACCTGGGCCCCTCTGCCTTCCTCCTCTGGGGAAGCCAGAGGCTGGCTTGCGGAAGGGAGCTCAGGGCTGAATGGGGCTGAACCCAGGAGGAAAGAGGCCCAGCATGTCCCGGTGTTGTCCATTCTCATCAGGTCCTTTAGGTCCAGGCGGTGAGGAGCCTGCACCCCCAAGCTGGACGATGCTGGTCTGGGACAGGCCAGTTTAAGTGGGAGGAAAGGGGTCATGACCCAAGGGGCCAGAATGGAGGCAACACCCCAGAAGAAAATCCCAAAACACAGACAATTGTCTGGGCAACGAGAAAAATAGGGCTCAGAAGGCCCACTTAGTACCGAGTGGTTTGGGCAGCTCAGGTAGCAGTGGTGGGGCCAGCCACTCCCACACTCGGACCGGAGAAAAGGCTTTCCAGGAAGTGGTTGGCTTGAGGGGCCGTGGGTCATCCCGCCGGGGAGGCAGGGTGCAGCCTCAGCGACCCATGAAGGCTCCTCCCAGCATTTGGTTTTAGGACTCACTGTGCCCTCTTGGCTTCGGTTTGCAAACACATGCACAGCGAATGACAGACTCTGGATATTCACGGGGTGCGGTACCCCTCTTACAGCTCCATCACCCTCATCTTGATAAGGTTTTGTGATCGATGTGTGTCTCCCCAACTAGAACACAGATTCTGAGAGGCAGGACCTTCTCCGTCCCGTTTGTCACCACAGTCACAGCCCCAGACAGCTCCTGCACATAGTAGGTCCTTGATGCAGGTTACCATGCAAACAAACTGATGTACAGAAAAGCGTGGGATCCAACAGCTACGAGAATGGATTCTGGGAAGAGCGGGAGAAGAGGAAGCAATGCAGAGAGGGGTTCAGGCCAGCGCCGTGGAGCGCTGGGTTCATTTCAGTCCTTCCGTCCATAAGCACCAGGCACTGTCGCAGGTGCTGGGAATCAGCAGTAAACAGAGAGCCAAGGGCCCACCTCCCAGAGCTGACATTCTAGTAGGAGGAACTAAACAACAGATAAACAAATGGGAAAGCGTGTCACGAGTCAGGGGTGCTAAGCGCTGCTGAGAGCAGTAACTCAGGACATGAGGACTGAAAGGGATCCAGGGAAGTGGGGCGGCCACTGCTCTTGATTGACAACTGAGCAGAGGCCTGGAGAAAGTGATGGAGGTTGTGGAGAAACCATGTAGAGATGTAGGGAAGGGTCACTCTGGGCAGAGGGAACAGCGAGTGCAAAGGTCCTGAGGCAGCAC
>PVJI01009289.1:0-66205 GCA_004026765.1 Micronycteris hirsuta
GTCCTCTACAGTGATTCCTGAAAACCCTTCTCCCCATTGTCCCCTCCCCCCTCCCCCCTCCCCCCTGGCTATTGTTAGACTGTTCTTAATTTCAATGTCTCTGGTTATGTTTTGCTTGCTTAGAAAGGTCACTATTTAGACTTAGGTCATTTTACCTTCACTAGAGTGAACAGAGACAACTAGCTTCCTGTGCATCTTTTCAAAATGTGATCATAGCAATCTGACCTCTGTTTTATTTTTCCATCTCAATCTAATCTTATACCAGAAAAGCAATTTCAAAATTACTAATTTCCACATTCAAGTTGCCATGTGGGCTATCTAAAGCTTACTAATTAGATAAAGCTTACTAATATTAATAGATTGGTTCATAGACACCAACAAACTGTCTTGTTGCTCCTCTTTTCTCAAAATATTCTATTTCACATAAATAATGCCAGTCCTAAATTCTGGGAATCTGCAACATCCCTCTTAACACCTCTGCTCCCATGAGAAATCATGATAGTATCATGACAATCTGTTCAGGAACCTTCCTTATTTTAAAGTCAAACTGGTCTCTTTACGGAATGTGACCAAAATGTACAGTGCAGATGGGGAGCTGCTCAGGCCAAGGAGCAGCCAAGTCAGGACTGAGGGCCACTTGGAAAAGGTTCCCGTTGGCAAGTGCCGAGAAAAAAAAATGACTTCCTCTTCAGGAGTCCTCTTCCTCAGTTTCACGTTTAAGAAATTGTTTACAAAATAGCTTTGGCTTTTAAAACTGATGTGAACCCATGCTATCATTCCCAGCATCAGTCTCATCCTAGAAATAATAGTTTCTCCTTCTCCCTGCAAAAAGGACATACAGAACAACAGGAGAGGCCTGGCCTGTGAGTTCACCTTTAAGTTTAGCTAGAGTAAAAAATGAAAGTACTATTACATCTAGGATTACTCATTAATTCTGAATAATGATTTCAGAATTTCTTCATATGTCCAATAACAAACAAACAGCTTCAGACATATAAGAAAATATATGCCATTTTCCCTAATTGCCTGACTGATCCCAGTAAAGTCACAATAAGGGGTCTCAGGAAAGCAAGAGAGCATCTGGAAAACCTGAAGGACCAATCTTCCAAACAAAATACCAAAAGAGCAAAATGGGGTCTTATGGGCACCCTAGGAAGAGCAATGGTATCCAGAAAATTAGCCAAGGCCACAGCCAGAAAGCAACACAGAAGGGACCTCTACCTGCCCTGTGTTGTTTAGTTTTCCAGCTAAAAGCAGTGTGTTCAGTGGTTCCAACCGTGTAACTTCAGACTGGGCCCTAGTCAGCCTGGGTGGAAGGCAGGGGCCTTAAGCAAGCTTGTGAAAGCAGCTGCTGGGCTGGGAAAGGGGTGGGAGCCTGGAGGAGGGGCTAAAAGAGGGAGCAGGATAGAGACTGGCCTAGAGCACCCTGGGCACTGCCAAGGGGAAGGCATTGTGGGACCGGGTTCAGGCCAAGGGGAGCGCTTCCTTCCCACCTTTGACAACCCACTCAAGTCTGAAGGTCTCGTGACACAGCAACTCTGGAGAGCACTGAACCGCCACACAAACAGAAGTTACTGATGAGTGTGACTAACTCTGAATTACCTGAAAGGCCACCTGAGCCACGGAGTGGGCACAAGAAAATGAAAAGAAAGGGGCATTTCCAACTTTTTCCCCACTCAGATACTAATCAAATGAAAAATAATCTTCACTCTCACAAAATCTCTTCTTAAAACATCTCCAATGCAGTCAGTATGCATACAGCTAGCTGCATCTCCATGCCTCCCCGAGAAGGAACAGGGAGACGGCACAGGACGCAGTCACAGAACAAGGAACTGAAAAGGGCCCTCACCTGGGGAACAAGTGACCCTGTTGGGTAAGCGGGGTAATGAGTAAGGGTTGGGGTTAATCTGGGGGGCTCAATGGGAAACATGAGGACTCCGGGGAACCTGGTGTCTCCTTTAAAATAAAAATCGACTTTTTACACTGTCATAAATGTGTCTGAGGCAGACAGATCAGGTTATACCCAAACATTTTTTGCTGAAAGCAGCACGACTGAAGTTAAAAACTGCTCTGGTAACGTATGGACTCAGGCTGGGTCACTGGTGCCCCGTCTGTATACCTAAGGCGGTAACACGGCGACACTTCCAAGAGGAGGAGCAAACTGCACACTCTCCTGCATGTTCTAACCTCTGAGATTCTACTGGCAACACTGTCACAGAAGGAGTGTCCTGCTCTCTAGTTCTCTTCCTCCCTTCTCAGCTTCCCCCAAGGGTCAATTGGGTGTCTTACCTCTGCAAACAAAGGAGAAATAATTGTAGACAAACACTGAGAGAAAGGCCGCTTTGGGATGTCTTTCATCTTGGGGAAGAAAAAAGGTGATTAGAATTATTTAACGTTCATGTTTGCAAAAATTCCATAAACTTCTGATAACTGCTATCCAAATATAATGTCTGCAATGTTCTCTATTTTATACAAAATCTGAATAGGACTGTTACTATCCTTCCCTGGACAACAAAGTTCCATTAGCAGTGACATGCAAAACCAGGGTCTGGATTCCACATGGAAAGATACTAAGGGTCCAGAAAATGGCACTTTGTGGATGCAGGCAATACTGAATTGCACCACTGTGCTACCTATGTATGAGGACTTGACCAATGAAACCCTGGAAATTGAGATCAGGTCAGAGCTGGCTACTGCAAGTGGCTGTCATAAAACAGCCTATTTTTCACTTTTGCAAACTCTATCTGAACACCTAATGACTCGTTATCCACTTATCAAAGGAGGACTTATCGTAAAGACAGCCAATGTTCAACAATGCGTGAGAAAAATCATACCCCTGTGCTTTAAAACATCCTAAAAACAGCATTTCATAAACTTAAAACAGGTATGAAATCAATCAAAATAAAGTTTAATATAACTATGAAAAGCAATACATTTGTTTTTAAGATTCTTCCAACTACAGCTGACACCCAATATTATTTTATATTAGTTTCAGATGTCGACCGTGGTGATTAGACAGCCATATACTTTACAGCGATCCTCCCGGTAAGTCTAGTACACACGTGACACCAGACACACTATCACAGCATAACTGACTGCGGTCCTTATGCTGCATCCCCACGATTATTTGGTAACTGCCAATTTGTACTTCTCGATCCTTTAACATTTTCGCCCAGCCCCACAAACTTCCCTTCCACCTCGCAACCATCAGTTTATTCTATAAGTTGTTCTTTTGTTCATTTATTGTTTTGTTTTAAGATTCCACATATAAGTAAAATCATATGGTACTTGTCCTTCTCTGTCTGACATTTCATTTAACATAAAAGCCCTCTAGGTTCATTCACGTTGTCACGAACAGTAAAATTTCATCCCTTTTTATGACTGAGTACTTATCCATTTGTTCTTTGACGGGCAGTTACACTGCATGATATCTTGGCTATTATACATAATGCTGCAATGAACACAGAGGTGCATATAGTCTTTCAAATAAGTGTTTTGGATTTCTTTAGATAAATATCCAGAAGTGGAGTTGCTGGCTCATATGGTAGTTCTATTTTTAATTTTTTGAGGAATCTCCATACTCTTTTCCATAGTGGCAGCTCCAACTTGCAATCCCACCAACGATGCACAAGGGCTCCCTTTTCTCCACACCCTCAGCAACACCTGCTGTTTGTTGATTTATTGATGACAACTATTCTATCAAGTGTGAACTGATATCTTACTATGGTTTTAGCAACTTTAAATAAAACTTCCTCTCAAAATTCTAGTACTTTATATGAATGACCCTATATGCAAAATAGGCACAGTCCTGTCAACAGAGCTTTAAAGTCATTTCATATTTGAAACTTCACCCCACAACCCATGACTCCCACTGTATGTCCAAGTGTCAGGAAATGCTGATTCCACAGGACAGCAGACAGAGAGCAGAAATCAGCACTGCAGGTCTGACTCTGAGTAACCAGACAGAACAAAATCTCTTACTGTCAATTCACTGACAGCAAAATTCCAAAACAGGCTGCCATGAGGGATCACCTAGCCCCCTAACACCGTCACAGAAAAGTGACTGCAAGATGCTGCTGACTGATAACAGGTGTTAGTTACTCCAGTACGAGCAAACGTACCTTATTTCTTTCTAAATCCGAGGGCTGAAGAGCTCCATTCTCAAGACTCTTCGGATCTTTCTCTCGGATCGTGAAAATCCAGTCTCCCGAGTCGCTACCTCCAGCTGCTTGGCCATCTGTGTCTGTTTCCCTTAACACAGAAACCCAGGAGAACTCCATGACTGACCCGGCTCTGCAGGAGCTAAGACTTCATGGAGGAGACCTACTGGTGGCCTCTCAAACCACAACTGAGCACTCAGTGTTGCCCGGCTACCATGCATGTCTTCTCTGTCTCACATTCACACTCCGCAGCTCCTTCCAATCTTCTCCACTCCCCACCAGTGACACCCACTCCCATTCCCTCTTGGGTTTCAGAAGAAAAGCCTGCCTCCTACCTCACAGAGAAGAGAGACCAACAGAATGTGGTTCCCACAGCATCCCACAGTGCCAGCTGCATCCACACCCACCCCTCCCACTTCTTCCTCAAATGGAAAGCAAGGTCTCTTCCCCTGCAGAACAATCCTCTCCTCTAGTGACAGCCCCTTTCTCTTGGATTTTTCTCCTCTTAGGCTCCTTCCCACCCAAGATTCAAAATACATTCCTTTTGCTTACTCAACACTGCCTCCCTTCTACCTGCAGCCAGTCTCTGTGCCACAGTTCTTGAATGTTACTACACTGACTGCCTCCATTCCTTACCTTCCATTCACTCTAAAACTCACCCCACCCCTGCAACTGCTCCGGCCAAGGCCGCCAAGCCTCTATATACCATTAGACAAAAGAGTTACCAGGCAATCCTTATCCTGCTTGAACTGTCAGCAGCAAATGATCCTGCTGATCACACCTACCTCCTTTAGATGCTCCAGACTCCTGAGGCCACACTGTGTTTGAATTTCTTCTGACCCATGTCATTCCCAGGTTCACCCTATATGCTGGCATTTCCTAATACTTGGTCCTAAGCCTCAGGCCCTCCTCACTCTGCAGGTATGCCGTGAATGACACCATTTGTTCTCATGGCCCAATGACCATTTACAGAGTGGTGATTCCTAAATCTGTACCATTTACCAAAACATTCTCCTAAACTCTAAATCTCAATGCCACTCTTAACTAGACACACCCTCTTGGTCATCCTATCAGCAATTCAAACACGTCCCACACCAAACTCAGTTTCCTGCACCCTGGCTTCCCCAGACCAGCCTCTTCTCCAACATCATCACCTCAGCAGCGCCCACCACACTGCTGAAGCCAGGACTGTCTCCTCCTCCTCTACCCAAATCCACGGCCACATCTAGGTTCTCTGTTCATCTTTCCATCCCCATTGCTACCACCCTAATTCCTCTACATCACAACCTCAACAAATTCCAAACCAGTGGTTCTCATTCTTGGCTTTATAATGGAATCACCTGGGACCTTAAAAAAACACTGGGGTCTCATGACCAGAAACTTGGATTCAACTAGCCTGGCTTCCCTTCCTCTTTTATATACTGAAATGGCTCCTAGACTTAATTCATCTCTTTAGCTAACAGAATTCATAGGTGCTTAACTTGACACCGGTTTTGGTAACTTCATGGTACAGAGTTTTTACAATGCCCAGCAACTATTAAAACACAACAGAGTATCACAAAAACCCACAATTGTATCTTCTTAAAATATATATCTAAAGCAATTTCACCTAATCAGGATTTTGAGAGCAGGAAGTATAATGAAGGCAAAAGAAACCAGGTCAAGTTCACTTTATGAAGTTTTATCACAGGGTTTACACAGGAAAATCCCACTGACAACAAAAAGAGGCTAAAAAAACTCCCAAATAGCCCCACGCTAACACAAGGAGTACAATCAACCTGAATTTAACTAAGGAAGGGACAAGAAGGAGAAGGACCTAAAGCCCACCCAAAGAAGAGACTAGAACAAACAAGCCCATGCACTCCCCCCACCATGCCTACAGCTCAGGCACAGAGCAGTCACAGACACACCATCTGGCTCACACGCACTTGCACGACTCAGGAGGAGCCAACTTACGTGTCAGAATCTTCAGAGCTAGAGTCTTCATGGCTCTGTTCAGCCTTCCACCTCTTGTACCTATCAATGAGCTCAGTCAAGTAGGAAGTCTTCTTTGCATTGCGTATTATAAACTTGTGCTTCAATAACTCCTTAGCAGTAGGTCTCTGGAAAACAAACCATCAAACAAAGAAAACAGAGAAAGTATGAGATGAAGTCCCCACATTTTACTTGATTCTATCCCAAAGGTCAGACTTCTGCTTCAAAATATCAACCACCCACACTAATACCTAAAGATCAAGTTTTACTTCAAAGTTTTTCCCCTAAGACATATTGAACAAATAGCCATTCAGCACCCATGTGTGGGACACCATGTACAGTGTGGACATAGCATTTAGTATCTAACGTTAAATTCTCAGGAAACCATTCAATGAAAGCAAGAGAACTTACACAGAAAAAAGCATTTACCTAGAAAACACTCCAGAGAATTTCACAAAGATCATTCAAAAGAGCTAGAATATGCCTCCTAGTTTTTATAAAACATTTTATTGCAAATGCTGGCAAGGGAGAAAACATATTTTGTATTACCTTGTTAACTTTCTATATTAATGTTTTGCTCCACCCCCCAAAATAAAGAAAAATGTTCATTTGGCTCCACCTAGAAGAAACTAGAAAGGAGTTAAGAGTTACCCTTTTCCTGTTTGCTGAAAGAGTATCTGAGTTCTTAGTCATCCAGCTCTCTCAATTTAGAAATGCAGGTTTCCTAGGTCTGCCTCTTTTGTGGTGGTCGGGGTGAGGACTTCATCCAGGCCGTGGACTAAGAATGGCCACAGCCAGACAGCACGCTTTGAACTTGGCCAACTGCTTTGCCCTTGAAGTTGGCAAAACAAATTATAGGGAGCATGCTTCCCAAGGAAGTTGAGTGAAGCCCAAATTGGAACAGGCAGCGGGAACACACAAATAACATGAGTCAGACTAAACTCCCACTTATTCTGAATTACTAAAGCTTTATTAACAAGAGCCAGACAAGTTTCTCAAATTCAAGCTTGTGAAAAACCTGGGCCACTTCAGGTATTTCTCTCTCCCTGTCCAGGTGATTGTGAAACTCCAAGTATCTCAAAAGTGCTCATATTCTCAGCTTCTCATCCTTCTCTCAGTGCGTCTGGGGTCAAGGCAGAGGTGGAGAAAGTAAGCCGATACCAACAGGGTATTTTTAATGGTAAGATGTATACACGTACGGCTGTATCTTCTTGAGTGCTGATGCCTTGTGACTAGGAGCTAACGTCAGGATACAAAGTTCGGAGCACCACGGCCATGCAGAGCAACACCGCCCACAACACCAACGCCTGCTGTATTCTGCACCTGCTAGCAGGGGCATCCAACCTTTTGGTGTCTCTATGCCACACTGGAAAAATAGTTGTCTTGGGCCACACATTCAATACACTGCGACACATAATCACACACACACAAACATTTCATAATGTTTTAAGTAAATTTACAATTCTGTGTTAGGCTGCATTCACAGCCATCCGGGCTGCACGCAGTCCGTGGGCCACAAGTTGGACACCCCTGCAAGAGGATCTTAGAATATGCTGCACTCCTCTTTAATGCTTTAACAGACCATGGTGCTCTTGTAAACTAATCACCCGTTTTTAAATAAGAGTTAATAAAAACGGCATCCAGCTAACCCTGCTGGAAAAGTTCATAAGCAAAACAAGGACATATGGTGCTACACACAACACCAAAATATATAGACAGCTTTTAAAAAATGTCCTAATTCAGAGAGAAAATTAGGCTAAAGCTATGTAGTTGTTACTGCTACACAGCTCTCCCAGAGTCAATCAAACATGAAGAAGGAAGGGGCGGGAAGAGAAGTGGGTGGTTCATTTATATTTTATTTGCTTTTCCTTTCCTGGCACATGCCAAGAAGAAACTGAAAACATTTATTCTAAAAAATTTAGCCATTATTTTTCAGGCCAGACTTTGCAATTACTAAAAAAGGCTTAATAGTATATAGCCTGACCTTCCACTATAAATATTAAAAACTTATGATTATACATATAATATTAAGGAGAACAGTCTTCAAGCTCAATAAGGTATGAGATGCTAAAAATCTGAAAATAAATTCTAATCAAGAAAAAAAATAAAAACATATTTGTAATGCAAAGATACAAATCTTACCCATTTAGAAAGAGGGAAAAGAACTGAGATTGTGAAGACAGCTGACATGAGTGATTAAAAAAATTCCACTAAGATGTATCTAGACCAAACCAGGCTACACATGAAGAGGTGCCTGCTCGTTCTGATCTCATGAAACTCACAAAGCTCGGCTCCTTGTTCAAACAGGCTTCAACAAACTCCTTGAGGGGTTTGCTGTAGTTTCCTTCCAGCGTCGGGGGGTTGTTCTTTGGAATGAGGAATAAAACCTTCATGGGGTGCAGCTCAGAATGAGGTGGTTCCCCTTTTGCAAGCTCTATAGCTGTTATGCCCAAGGACCAGATGTCTGCCTGCAACAAAAAAAATATCTTTAGAGACCTACCAAGTAGGAATAAATTCAAGGAGTAAATTCAAATCAATTTACAAGGTATGTCCAGAAGGTATCCAGCCCCAGCCATGTAATATGAAAAAGAGACATTTATTAAAGAAGATATAAGATACAAGAAACACTGTACATAAGACAATGACATCTCACTCCCCTTCAAAGCAGGCACCTTGGGCAAAGCAGGCACACCGTTCTCCTAATTGCCCCATTGTATTTTTCTGAATCTCACTGACACTCTAAAATCTCTTTCCTTTCAAAGGTGATTTTAGTGTGGGAAAAGCCACAAGTCGCAGGGCACCAAATCTGGGCTGTAGAGGGGCTGAGTCACCTGGGTGATTTGATGTTTTGCCAAAAAACTCTGCACAAGATGTGATGCATGAGTGGGCGCTCTGTCATGATGAAGCTGCCAATCACCAGTTGCCCACAGCTGAGGCCTTCTGAAATACTGGAATAGTTTCCACAGAGGAATGTTCAAGTTTAACGCAAAATTTGATGCAGATCCATTGCTCTACTCGCTCAGTCATTTTGAATGCAATCGTCACAGAATACACATGCTCACTCAACAGCATCTACCACCCTCCACTGACTAGTACAGTGAAGTCATCATTGTTCACGCATGCTCATTCCAGTCCAGGTTACATCGATACTGCAAAAAACAGTTCTCACTATATTAACAGTGGCTAGACTTTTTCCAAATAGACCTCATACTTCTTACAAAAAAAAAGTACCTCTCAATGTACTTTTAAGGTTTTTTTAACCAACAATAAAAAATATAAGCTTTTGGTTTAATTTCAAAATAGGCAATGCACAGGAGAAAATTTAATATACAAAACATCTTCTATCTCTGAACTGAAGACAGCTTTTAGGATTACTCCTCTTCCACTCACTGTTGCAGGTATAACGCATTCAATGCCAACTGCAGTCCCTCAGTCTGTCAGTAGGGTGGGCCATCAGGGAGGTGAGCAGAGAGGGCAGATCTGGGGAGTGGAGGTGTGTCTGCCAGTTAAGCAATGTTGAGAACTAATGGAATGCTCTAAGACTGGGAACAGCTATCTGGGTCTTGCAGCTCTATCACAAAAGTCTTGTGATGTTTAGACAAAAGATCTAATCTATCAGCCTAGTTCCCTCATCTGTAAAATGGGAATAGCAATATGTTGGTTGTGCAAGGTGCCTAACACAACACCCAGAATTTAATGTTCAAACACACAAAGAAGTGGAAAATACTCATATAATGCACCCTCATATACCTATCCTATGAATTTAATAATCATTAACACAAGTTTTGTAGCACATGACAAATAATAGATAAAAAATGTCATGACATTTTCCCCAAGTACTTCAGTTTGCCAATACAGTTTTTATTACTTATCGACATCTAAAATTAACATGAGAAGCAGCCAATCAATGTTTCTCACTCATACCACCATTTCTCTCTCTCTCCTTCTTCCTCCTTTCGACTCTCTAAAAATAAATAAAGTTTAAGGAAAACTAAGACTTATATTCCCTTTTTAGTTCAGTGAGAACTGAACTAGCATCTGCATAAAGATGCTAGTGAGGCAGACGAATCCTTTTCTTCCCCAGCCTGACCTTCCTTGTGAATCGCTGTGCATACCCAGAGATGACACTGACAGGAGCGTGCGCGCCTGACCACGGTAACAGAAAGAACCTTGCTACCCTACGGCCGTTCAGCAATACCTGTGATGCAGAGACCAGTCAGTTGTGAAAATGTCCAGAAGATACACAAAGAATGGAAGGGGGAAATGGAAAGAAGTTGAATTAAGCTTGTGTAGCCGGAGATCACAGTCACCAAAAGAGCAACAGTGCCCCTCAAAGAACATAAACTGCCCTGTCAGGCAAAAGCTGTGTTGAGAATGTGCATTCACCGGAAGGATACTCCACAAAGCAACCTCAGGAAAAGGCCCTTTTCTCAGGCATTGCTTGTAACAAGAGCTGGTAGGTAGCCCAGAGTCGAAACTAATGAAGGTGTGTGTATGTGTGTGGTAGTCCCTAAGGCTCCAGCATCTGAAATCCTTCGATAAGCCTCAATTCTCAGACACAGACATTATCCTTATCTGCAATGTCCATACCTTCTGGGTCAACAAACCTGGGAAGTAAATTTCACATAAACATATTTTCACAGATTGTTTCTAGCAAAGAGTCATTGGAAAATTTTTAAAAATTAAAAAGTGTTTAAAAAAATTAAGTCACTGCTTATGACCCAAGCAAACGAAAGATTTTACTTTAAAAATAAGCCAGAGTAAAAGGTAAACTAATTAAAGCTCTGGTGACAGATTCTCAAGGTCCCAACCAAGTGTGCATTTCAGGCAGCATTTTTTTAATGTAATATATTTTATTTTTTAAAATATATAATCTTTATTAGTTTTTCCATTACAATTTAGTTCCCCTACACCTTTCCCACCCCTCAGCAATCACCACTGTGGCCCATGTCCATGAGTCCTTTCTCCTTTTTACTGAATCCCTCTACCCCCTTAACCCCGCCCCCACTCATTAGCTATCACTTGTTCTCCATCTCTGAGTCTGTCTCTTCTTTGCTTGTTAGTTTAGTTTGTTCATTGGTTTCCACATGTGACTGAAGTCATAGGGTATTTGTCTTTATCTGACTAGCTTATTTCACTTAGCATAATGTTCTCCAGGTCCATCCACACTGTTGCAAAGGGTAAAATTTTCTTCTTTTTTACAGCCAAGTAGAATTCCATTGTGTACATGTCCCACAGTTTGTTTTTTTTTATCCACTCATCTATTGACGGACACTTAGGATGCTTCCACATCTTGTCAATTATAAATTATGATGTAACAAACAACAGGGGTGCTTATGTTCTTTCAAATTAGTGTTTTGAGTTCCTTCAGATATATATTCCCAGAAGTGGGATCGCTGGTCTAAAGGCAGATTCATTTTTAATTTTTTGAGGTATCTCCCTCCATACTTCTTTCCACAGTGGCTACACCAACCTGCATTCCCACCAACAGTGCAAAAGGGTTCCCTTTCTCCATATCCTCTCCAACACTCGTTGTTGATTTATTAATGATAGTCATTCTGACAACTGGGATATGATTATCTTATTGTGGTTTTAATTTGCATTTCTCTGATTAGTGATGTTGAACATCATTTCACGTGTCTACTGGCCAACTGTATGTCCTCTTTGCAGAAGTGTTTATTCAGGTCCTTTGCCCAATTTTTAGTTAGCTGTTTTTTTGGTGTTCAGATTTCTAAGTACTTTATAAATTTTCAATATTAACCTCGTACCATATGTATTGGTGGCTATGTTCTCCCATTCTGTGGGTTGTCTTTTTTATCTTATTGATATATCCTTTCTTGTCAAAAACTTTTTAATTTGATAAAATCCTATTTATTTATTTTTCTTTTGTTTCATCCTTGCCTGCAGAGCTATAACCAATAAAAAGTCTCTACAAGCAATGTCCAAGATTTTGCTGCCTACGTTTTCCTCTAGGATTTTTACAGTTTTAAGTCTAACATTTAAGTCTTTGATCCATTTTGCAAAGTATATTTTATTGATTTTTTGTTACAGTTGTCCCAATTTTTTTGTCCCTTTGCCCTCCTCTGCTCAGTACCCACCTTCCCTTCAGTAACATCCCCCTCATGTCCACTGGTCATGCATGTAAGTTCTTTGGCCTCTCCCTTTCCTATACTACTATTCTTAACCTCCCCTGTCTATTCTGTACCTACCAATTATGCTTCTTGATCCCTATATCATTTCTCCCTTTCAACACCTTCCACCTCCCAGTTCCTGTTCTGGTTGTTTGCGTAGTTTGTTTTTTAATTCAGTTGTTGATAGTTGTGAGTTCATAGATTTGATCTTCTTTTTCTTAGATAAGTCCCTTTAACATTTCATGTAATAATGGCTTGATGATGAATTCCTTCAGCTTTACCTTGTCTGGGAAGCACATTATCTGCCCTTCCACTCTAAATGATAGCTTTTTGCTGGATACAGTATTCTTGGATGTAGGTCCTTGCCTTTCATGACTTGGAATACTTCTTGCCAGCCCCTTCTTGCCTGCAAGTCTTCTTTTGAGAAATCAGCTGATGGTCTTACGGGAACTCCTTTGTAGGTAACACTCTGCTTTTCTCTTGCTGCTTTTAAGATTCTCTCTTTAACCTTTGGCATTTTAATTATGACGTGTCTGCCCTGGCTGGTGTAGCTCAGTGGATTGAGCGCAGGCTGGGAACCAAAGGGTCCTGGTTTGATTCCCAGTCAGAGCACAGGCCTGGGTTGCAGGCCAGGTCCCCAGTGAGGGCTACGTGAGAGGCAACCATACATTGCTGTTTCTCTCCCTCTCTTTCTCCCTCCCGTCCCCCCTCTCTAAAAATAAATAAATAAAATCTTAAAAAAAAAAAAAAACTATGACGTGTTTTAGTCCATACTAAGTTGGACTAAGTTGGATCCCTCTTTGGGTCCAACTTGATTGGGACTCTCATGTGTTTCCTGAATTTGTATGTCTGTTTCCTTTGCCAAATTAGGGAAGTTTTCATTCATTATTTTTTCAAATAGATTTCCAATTTCTTGCTCTTTCTCTTCTTCTCTGGCACCCCTATGACGGATTCTGACCTCCATGGAGGATTAGCTGTGCAGGGCCAGGGTGGTAGTGCACCAATGTGGACAGTAGCTGTCCACTGGGTGCACTGGCCCTGGAGTGTCCCAGGTGGTTCAGGCCAAGGTGAGCACCTACCTGTGTTTTGTCCGAGGCCACTCTCCCTGAGCTGTAAAGCAATGTGAGAAGGCTACAACTTTTACTGGGCTTGGAGATTCTCAGACAAAGTCAGGCTGTGAATCTAAGCTGGCTGCTGCTACAGCCCAGCCTGGAGCTCACCGAGGTCAGCTCTTGCTTGTTAGTTAGGATTTAGGACAGGGGTGTCGAACTCGTTTTCACTGGGGGCCACATCAACCTCACGGCTGCCTTCAAAGGGCCGAATGTAATTTCAGGACTGTATAAATGTAACTACTCTAACAGTTAAGTGAGAGCTTGGCACTGCCGCCAGGTAGAAACAAGGTGCTGGGCCGGATAAAACAAGGTGGAGGGCCAGATTAGGCCTGCGGGCCTTGTGTTTGCCACCTGTGATTTAGGAAGTTGAGAAGCATGGATCAAGATCTGCCATTCATATAGAAAATGGTGGGCCCATAAATTGGGTGGTGCGGGGTCTCTAGGGATCTCCAAGGCAGGTCAAACAGTGTTAGGCAGGTGATGGAGTCTGAGATGTGGTACCAGCCTTCCTGCTCCATGGCTCTGCGGTGAGGGGATGACTCAGAAAAGAGACAATGGCCTCTGCTCACCTTGATGCCAGACATTTCAGCCTCTCTCAGTATTCCCCCGTTGCCCTTTAAGCTGCTACTCTAGAGCCGAAGCTCAGAGGGAGTTTGAGTAGGTAAGTCCATGTGCAGGGTAAGAGGAAATGCTTGGGGCTCCAGTAGTTTCTTCCACCAACTCAATCCCTGTTGGATTTTGCAGCCGAAATTTGTGGGGACCTATCTTCCTGCCACTGGAACCGTCGGCAGGAGGGCCTGGTGTGGGTCTGGGTCTGCTCACTCCTGAGATATCCCTTCCAAATTTTTATCCACCACACATGGGAATGGGACCAGCCCGTTTCCCATCTGCGCCTCTCCTACCAGTCTCGATGTATGTGGTTTCATCAGTTCCGTAGTTGCCAGGCTTCCATTCAACTTGAGTTCTGACGTTCCTGAATGACTGTTGATCAGTATTTTAGTTGTAATTTTGATGTGGTTGTGCGAAGAGGCAAGCCATGTCTGCCTGTGCCACCATCCTGACCAGAAAGAGGTGTCAAATCTTTGATCCATTTTGTACTTTTTATTGTGTGTGGTGTAAGAAGGTGGTCTAGCTTCATTTTTCTGGACTTACCTGTACAATTTTTCCCATGCCATCTATTAAATAAACTACCTTTAGCCCAATGTATGTGCTTATTTGCACTTACTTACTTAAAAATATTAATCGACTAAAAAGGTGTAGGTTCATTTCTGGGCTCTCTGCTCCATTCCATTAATTTATGTTTCTGTTTTTGTGCCAGTACCAGGCTGTTTTGATTACTATGGTCTTGTAATATATTTTGATATTAGGTAGCATGATTCCTCCATCTCTGTTCTTCTTTTTCAGGATCGCTATTGTTATGAGGGTCCTTCTGTAGTTCCATATAAATTTTTGAAATATTCTAGTTCTGTGAAATACACCATTGGAATCTTGATAGGAATTGCACTAAATCTATACATTGTTTGGGGTAGTATGGACATTTTAATGATGTTAATGCATCCTATCCATGAACAGGGTATGTGCGTCCACTTATTTGTATCTTCAGTGTCTCTCTTCAGTGTCTTATAATTTTCCAAGTACAGGTCTTTTACATCCTTGATTAGGTTTATTCCTAGGTATTTTATTCTTTTTTGCAGCAATTGTTAATGGAATTATTTTCTTAACTTCCCTTTCTGTTAGGTTCATTATTGGCATATAAAAATGCAACTGATTTATGAACATTAATTTTGTATCCTGCTACTTTGCAGAACTCATTTATCAGTTTTAGTATTTTCTTGGTAAATCTTTGGGGTTCTCTATGTACAGTATAATGTCATCTGCAAATAAAGACAGTTTTACTTCTTCCTTTCCAATTTGGATGCCTTTCATTTCTTCTTGTTGTCAGACTGCTCAGGCTAGGACTTCTAGTATTATGTTGAATAGTAGAGGTGAAAACAGACATCCCCGTCTTATTCCCGATCTTAAGGGAACACTTGTAGTTTCTGCCCATTGAGTATGACGCTGGCACTGGGTCTGTCATACATGACCTTATTATTTTCAGGTATGCTCCCTCTATTACCACTTTGCTGAGAGTTTTTAGCATAGATGGTGTTTATCCTTCATTTTGTTTATGTGGTGAATCACATTTACTGATTTGCAAATGTTGTGCCATCCTTGTATTCTCAGAATAAATCTCACTTAATCGTGGTGTATGATCTTTTTGATGCATTGCTGTACTCACTTCCATTGAGGATTTTAGCATCTATGTTCATCGGTGATATACACCTATAATTTTCTTTCTCTGTAGTATCTTTATTTGGTTTTGGAATTAGGATAATCCTGCCCTCATACAATGAGTTTAGGACCCTTCTCTACTCTTGAATTTTATGAAATAGTTTGAGAAGGAGAGGTATTAGTTCTTCTCAGAATGTTTGGTAAAATTCACCTGTGAAGCTATCTGATCCATGGCTTTTGATTGTTGGGAGTTTTTTGATTATTGCTTCAATTTTATTACATGTAATCTGTCTATTCAGATTCTCTGATTCTTCCTGATTTATTTTTGGAAGAGTGTATGTTTCTAGGAATTTATCCATTTCATCCAGGCTGTCCAGTTTGTTGGCATAATATTTTCTTACAATCCTTTGTATTTCTTTGGTGTCTGTTGTATTTCTCCTCTTTCATTTCTGATTTTATTTATTTGGGTCCTTTTTCTTTTTTTCTTGATGAGTCTGGTTAAAGGTTTCTCAATCTTGTTCATCTTGTCAAAGAACCAGCTCTTGTATTCACTGACCTTCTCTGTCATTTTATTAGACTCCATTTATTTCTGTTCTGATATAATTATTTCCTTCCTTCTACACACATTGGGCTTTGTTGTTCCTTTAAGTGCGAAGTTAGATCGTTTAGTTGAGCTTCTTGTTGTTTTTTGAGATAGGCCTTTAATGCTATGTACTTCTCTCTTAGGATTGCTTTCCCAGTGTCCCACGGATTTTGGATCGTTGTATCCTCATATTCATTTGTTTCAAAATATCTTTTGATTTCTTCCTTGATCTTATTGAGACAGCATCTTTTAATCTACCTAAAAAGAATACTGCAGCATCTTTGGATCAGATAAGAACATTATGATCTTGAACACTTGGGGGGAGGGAAGAACTCCAGGAAATAAGGTGGCAAAGTTTTTGATATATTAAAATCTCTGCTGCTCACAGCCTGCCTTTGGTAAACATCCAGAGAGACCCTGCACTAGTTAGAAAGGTGGGGAGGAAAACAGGGCAGCCAGGACAATTCTTGAAGAATAACTGTGACGTGAACAATGGTGGGTAATAATGAAAATGTAAGATCTGAATCCTGAGTCACATGTGCCACAGTTGATCAGCTAATTTACTAGAAAGAGAATAATCAGTGTGGTATAATCAAATGAGTTAAGAAATCTGGATTCTACTCCCTACCAAAATCTAGACCTATGAGTTTTGATAAGTGAACCTGAGCTTAAAATACAGAGAATAGACTGAACATGTAAGTCCCTGTCAAGGCCTAAAATGAGATGTTTCCAGGAAAAGGCCAATATCAAAAGTGGCTATAGAGATTAGAAGTAGCTGTAGGGTAATCCATTCATCACACAGAGCAAAGTCCTAACAAGCAACAATCACACCAAGGACTAGACAGCTCTTCTATCCTGGGGGCTAAGAAAGAGCAGCCTGTGGAAGACTGGAATTAAATCTGAGATCCAGGAGGCAGGGTCTCTAGATTTTTAGTCTATACTAAAAAGGTTAAGAGTTGAAGGGCAACAGGGGGGGAAATGCAGGAAAATTTGGCAGAATATAATATACAACACATACAAGAGATTGGAAAAAAGGAATTACAATTTTGCCTCATGCTGGCTAAGAGCCTGCGAGATTAAAGAGATAATCGGGAACTAAAAATAATGAAAGAATCTGCAGCAATCACTAAAAGCACTATTCTTTTTAGAATCTGGTCTTACATTTTTGTGGATTCTCTATTTCACTTGTAGGATCTCTTTCTGTACTTGCCCCTAAAATATCATTCTATGGTCCAAGGTCCTCCTCCTACACTCACTCCTCTTCACAACACTAGATCCCTCTCTGTGGGCCTGCACCCCACATACCTCTACTGGGTGCCTCCACCGTGGTCTGCCATCCCTCCACACCCACGTTCAAACTCAAACACCTCCTTTCTCGTTGTTCCCCACCACCACCAAGCTGACACTGCTTAAGCTAAAAAACTCGTTAACTGTGGAATGGATAAATGAAAGGTATTAAATGATACAGTAGGGGACAAAGAAGCAGCCTGTTTTTAACCAAGGTCCAAGAATGACCTTTATGACCTACTTCAAAGTGCCAGTCTTCACTTTAACTGGAAAAACTAGAAAGTGAAAATACAAAAGTGGAGAATTCTCCAGACCCGGCGAGTGTGATCTGTCAGCACTAACCTTTGAGTCATAGGCTGACTGTTTAATGACTTCGGGTGCCATCCAGAAAGGAGTGCCCACAAAGGTGTTTCTTTTTATCTGGGTATCTGTCAGCTGTCCCGCCACTCCAAAATCAGCCAGCTTTACCTCTCCATGTTCAGAGAGCAGAACATTGGCAGCTGCAAAATAAAACCGAGATGCCTCCTGGGATTGTCTGCTGTGCTGTTCCGTCCATTATCATTTTGGGAACGTGTACATTCTCTTCCCAATGGGACCATGTGCTCGGCAAGAAAAGGTACCAAGGGATGTTTTTGGTAAGACACCCCCTCAAAGCCAATTCACCCTCATGCAGCTGAAGGTACTCTACAAAATCCCACAGGACAACCTTCCTTGAGGAGCAGTTTAATTCTACAGCCGTTCCTACCCACCTTAGCTATTTCAAAGGAATAAAAACAATATGCTTTCTTACCTTTAATATCTCTATGAATTTTTTTCTCCGAATGCAAATAATCAAGTCCTTTCAGTATTTCTCTTAATATAGTAGCAATCTGAGTTTCATCTAAAGGGCCAGGTTCTAACTAACAAAAAAAAAAAAAAAAAAGTGTTAAAGTCATTTCTATGATTATAAGAAGTTTGAAATGATAAAACAAAGTTAATATTCATATTAAATAGATGACAATAATTAAGATCTAAACACTTCTCTACTCCAAAACAGGCATTTTTGTCCAATTAAAATCTACTTAAAGGGCCCTAAAAACAACTGCAATGAACCAGAGAAAATAACTTTGCTGAATGAAGCAAAGCTGGCTAAGAATTAAAGTAAAACCAGTGAGAAAGCCCATGATCAGCACTGCCATGGCTATGAGTTGAGCTATAATGGATTTTAGTCCAGAAAGCAAAAGCCCAGAAACTCGCAGCACTTGATGGATAGGGTACAAAGCAGCTTGGCCCTGTCCTAACACATGTAATGGTAATCGAAACACAAGTAGTTCAAAAGAGAAGGCCTGAGAGCCCACTGCTTTCTGAGGCTACCCCTGCACCATAATTTGTTAAGCCTAAATTTTAAAACACAGGGAAGACAGCAGAAAGAACTCAATTCCTGCTGATTGAGATTTTTTTGCTGTATTCTGTGTATCTAAACAAAAATTACTATTATATTATCACAAATGAGATACTAATTTCCTCTGAGAACTTTTATTCTGAGAAACTCAAAGAAATTGATATTGACTTCTTAATATAGCCATAATTATATAAAGATGTAAGGAAGAAATGTCAAGAACACATGCTCATTTTAAAAGGAAAAAATTAGTTTCTAAAGCTCAGTTCAAATTGGGTAGGTCCACCATCACTTGCAGAGCAGAGAATTCAACCACAACTTAATAATTACAGCAAAACAACTGAACACTCCCTAAAGAACTAATAATGGAACTGATGGAGGGAGTAGAATTCTAATATTAAATTTTCTTCTGAACAATGGTCCTCGGTATTGCATTTTCAGATCTGACATCACAACCCAAATTCAAATCATAGTGAAAGCCATCATAACCCAAATTCACACAATCCTGTGACATTCACTAAGTTTTAAAAAGACAGGTGTGCTTTAAAACAAAGGGAATAAAAACTAAGACACTCCTTGAAAAGTGGGAGTTCTGATTGATGCTCCTACTTTCCTGTATCAGGGCCTTCACTGGGACAATAGTGACAGCACAGTTGTTTATGGTGCCCAAGGCAGCTGAGACACAATTCCTGCTTCACTACAGCTTTACTCGTGTCTGGAACTGCTTTCCGGTTCATCTAGTGACCTGTGCCTCCTCTGCTCACTCGCCCAAGCTGGTCTACCCAAAAATCCACAAAGTCTGGGGAAAAGGCGGCGAGGTCACTGGAACTCCAGCTTGTCTGGCAGTAGCTCCTCAGCTCCCTCACCTTCAGGACACAGGTGTAAGAAAATGGTGCTGCTCACTGCAGTCTTACTGTACATTATACGCTGAGTCACACTGCTTGGACCAACTAGCCTGCCAGAAAGTATCCCAAATTCTAATTAAGATACTATCCAAACATTACCTGAGAGGCAACATGTTGCACACTTTGTTCCACAGAACCTAACTTCCCCCAGTTATCTGACCAAGAGTCTTATTTTCAAGAAACACACAATGAAACTACTATTCCAAAGAGCACAGTCTGGAAACCCTCCCTGTCTGTATTCTCCGTATCTATTTTTGAGTGTTCATGCAAAGTAGAAATTTTAATACTCAAAATGAGAAAAAGGCACTTTTTCTCATAAGCTGGGGGAAAGAGGAAGAAAGGCAGAGATGCTGGCGTATTTGCTCTTAGTCACAATACCAGAACACAGAAGGATAATCCAGTTGTTCAAAATCGTATCACAGAATGTAAGTTCTAGTTCCTCCTCCACCGCGTTTTGCCCCAAGCCAATTATCGGTAACATTTGGCTAAACTTGTGCTTACCTTTAACCTTCCTTCTATTATCAAGTCTTGGAAAAAAACAGTAGAGCAGCCTCGTGTCTTTAGCAAGGGGAGATAAGAAGAATTGAGAAAAACTAAGAGAAAAATCTTCCCCTGGATATTTCAGAACTGGCTCTCTGATTAATGTGTGTATTTAAATGTGTCCTAAACACCACCCACAATGATTTATTATGAGGGGTGCAGGGGGTAAAGTAGAGGTCCTTTTCGGTGTCAAAATTCACTATAAATGATATTCAATTGCTCTCTACATTACGGAGACCCTCACTAATGGGTGAGGCCAGGCTGAGCTAACTTCTTAGAGTCACATATTACATTCTCCACCGTTTCTAAACAGTATAAATATAGTAGTCTCTATCATTAAGACAGCTGTGGAATCTTCAAATAACCTTTACAAAAGAAAGACTCCCAGGAAAAAAATTTAGGCTGCACCTCATCTCTGGATGACTTCTAATTCCCCCTCCTTCTTCCTCTGCAATACAGCCTATCAACCACGCACACGGCCGCCCAACAGGTGGCCGCATAGACCAGCCTCTACAGCAGCAAGTCTGCCATGTGAGTAAGCTCTCACCAATGGAATATGAGCAGAAGTGACACATGCTCCCTTCCTGGTCTTGGCCTTGAAACACTGGCAGGTGGAGAGAACAATGACTGAAGACCATAGAGAGCCACAGGTTACCAATGGTAGAATCACCCACCAGAGCAGGACCCTGATGATCACGTGGACTAGAGTCCACTGTCCCCACACATGGGAGAGAAACAAATTTCTATCATGTGTGAGACACTGAGGCCACTACAACAGCAGCTCAACCCAAACCTTAATGAATATGCTAGCTCATTGTTTAAAAACACGTTGCAGATACATTTTTAAGTTTGTCACACATCTCTAAACAGTATCAAATTGTTATGTGTGACAACATTGTTTTTTTTTAATCTGTTATAAACACAAGACCATCTCAAAATAATACTAACAGTTTTCAACATGCAAAAAATAATTCTTGTATCCCACCATTAAAGTGTTTCCGCTTCTCAGAGTTGGGCGCAGGCAGCCAAGAGAAAAGGGATAAAAGACGAATAAAGATACAAAAGCCAGAGGGAGGGGAGGGACATTATGGTGTCAAGGAAGGCCACAGGCTTTACACCTGGTCACGACGAGGGCCGAAGTCCAGCTCTGTTGGCTGCCTGCGACACCTATCTTCCTAGTGTCTCCATTTCATCATCAATAAAAATGAGATGATGAGGGATTTCCGAAAAGAGATGCCTGGTCCTTGCCACCAGGACCACTGATGTGTAAGGCAAGAGCAGTTTGCTGGGACTCTCATACCATATAGGGTTTTATTTAAAGTGGAAAGTTCTGCACTTCTTAAACCATAACATCGAAAATTTCACAGATTTCAATTCAAAGCTCCAAGAAAGTTACCACTAAATAAGTTAAATTACTGTAGCTTTAAGAATGAATAGATTACATTTAGAGAGAATTGCTGCTCTTAGGACTCAAAGTCAAGGGGAAAAAAAAAAAAAGAGTCCCAGCAAACAACTTTGTACATGTCGCAAATGAAATTCACTTAATATAATAGGAAATCTAATTATACAAAATGAGATAATCTTCTACAGTCCTGTAGCATTTCCCAAAAGAGTAAAAACAAAATGAAAATGTCCTTGTGTAATGTGAATGTTTATTGAAAAACAGCAAAGCAAGTTATAACATTTATCCAGCTGTTTTGTCTCTTTTCCCATTTTGATGTTATGGTTTATAGCATATTAAATTGTTTTCTTTAACTTTCCTTTGAACATGATTTTGACCAATTGCTTTTATGGTTTATAACATTAGATGATTTTCTTTAAATTGGGTATATAAGCCCTTCAGAGGTTTACAATTTTATAGGTTTACCTTCCCCAAGAAACTATGAGTTGCTACTATAGTTGCTACTATAATAATGGTGCTTATGACAAAGCAAGCTCCTTTTAATCAAACTGCACTTCTTTCCTTAGTGAATAAAATCTGTGTAGACTATAACCACTAACAAACACGAGCTTCTTTCAGCTCTCACTCTGAGAGCCGTGAATAATGCAGACCCATCCTTCTGACAACTTTCTATCAGGTAGGACCCACATTCTAACACTAAAATGATAAGTTAGGCTTATCTTGGAAATCACCACTCATCCCACAGCCCAACTTTTACTGTTCAGGTAGGAAACAAGAGCTGATTACATTAATTTCACTGCATAACTACAGTGGGGATGAGATGTCAAGTGCTAAACAACTGTGTGAGTTCTTTTAAAAATTTGTTTTGCAGATACTGCACTTCAAGGAATACTTAAGCAATGCTTATGATTCACTGGTTATTTCTGAGCATCTCATCAGTGATATGTTAACCATGTTTTACCATGAGACACAAGTCACAGACTGTGACTCTGAGGTCATGCTATAGCTAGCTTCCACTACCTCGTGTGGAAGACAGTGGCACACGCTAATGGCACAGCAGGTAGAGACCAGGTAGGACATGGCCACTGGTGCTGGCCCAGCTCCACCGTAAACACACTCATAACCTGACCCCTGCTGCCCGTCACATGTGACACCACACTGAAACCATCACACACTGCCAGTCTCTTTCTCCTGAAAATGTTTTACTTTTTAAAAATTCTAATTTTAACAAATTATGAATTAAAATATTACCCACATATTTTACAAGCTAAGTTACTATTTGAAATTTGAAACAATGATGGGGTTTCAGCTCTACAACGGTTAAAATCAGTTTTGGAAAACTAACAAACTGCTCTTCAGTAAGATACTGACAGACAAAATCCTTCTCAGCTTTTATGAATGAACTCACGATTTCCCAAAAAACAACAAAACTGGTTTCAAAAGTAGACCTATAGTTTTCAGTATATCAGAAGCAGAAATACATACTATAAGAAACCGTTTGGTCCATTTTTCATGGAACATAAAAGACAGAAACAGAAATGGGTAAGCACAGATTTATATTCAAAAACAAGATTTACTGAGAAGAGCTTTAATGTGTACCAGCTTCCAACTTAATACTTACTAGATCTAGCGCAGAGCCTCCACCGAGATATTCCATTATTATCCACAACTTAGTATCCTACAAAAACAAAAGAGAGAACTTACTTTTAAAACAAGCAAACCTCTCCAAAAACCAAATACTCTAAGGGTATCTTTGTGTTATTTTGAAACTAGTTGTTTTTATAAATACATGTACATCATCAAGAAAAATGTGTCCAAGTTGAGTCATGTGAAGGAAAAACCTGCACAATGTCAGAGAAGGCCTTTCACAGTCTGGCCGGGACCCTGGAATCAGACTCTTCCAGGCAGTGTGTTCCAGACCTCATGAACCAGAATCTCTGAAGATGGGAATGGGGCGAGGGAGGTGGGGGAGGGACAGTTATTCTTAAACAACCTTAGTGACCCAGAAGCACAGTAAGGTTTGAGAACCAGTTCCCAAAGGCAGTTAAGGACAGCAGCTGTCACACAAGTCCCACCCTGGGTGTCAGCCAGGGGGTGCCAGAGCACACATGGGATCAGGTCACTTCCCTGCCAGTGTCTTGCAGCTCTGAGGTGCAGGGACTGACCCTCAGTCCCTGTGAGCAAAGGGAAAGGCAATACTGCAAAGGTGGGATGGCAGCTAACGTGAGCTTCATATGAAGGCGGCCAATTGCAGACTTCCCCAAAGGCTACTACTGTCCTCTCATCAACGGAGCTCTCCAGGAAAGCAGGCTCCTGCTTACTGCGCTTTGTACCTGTGTCCCTTAGCTCCCCCTTCACCAGCGGGTGAGGCGCCACTTGTGACTGTGTCTTTTCCTTTTGTCTTTCATGAAGCTGGAGTTCCTTTTTTAGACATAAATCCCAAACTGATTCTCCCCTGAAAACAAACAAGCAAGCAAGCACATATCTGCACCATTCCCCGAGAGAGAGTGCCTATGTGGTGATAAGGAATATGTGGGCTTGGGGATAAGCCAGACCAGGGTTGAGATCCTGACCCCTCCTTACTATCTGAGGGACCAGGGAAGTTATTTCCTCTCTTACGCTTCTGATTGAGAGCTTAGGTAAGTGCCAGAACAACAGCTGGTGACATGTATAACCAGTAACAGCACCAAGTGGAAAGTAACCCATCAGTAATATTCGAGTAATATTGGTGGGAGATAACCCAGCACAATACTGGTGGTGTTCTGGCCTGCTACCTGGGAGCTATAATCATGGGCATGCTTATATCAGCATGAGTCACTGCTAACTCAGTATTTTATGGTAACTTTTGTATGCATCAGGAGCAAATAGAAAAACAAAACCTTTCCAAGGTTCTTTAGTACCTTCAGGATGGAACCGTGCCTTGACTCTTCGGAATATCCCCAACAAGGCCCCTCTGCAAGGCACCCATCTAACTCCATGGTTCCAGGGACACTGACTCTGGCCTCTCAGGCCTTTCGCCTCAGCAGTTCACTGTCAGGAAACCCTCACCTGCCCCACATGCTGTGCAGACTTCTGCTTTAGCACCTATTGCTCTGACTTCCATCTTAGATTCACTTGTCTGTGGTTCCCACCGACAACGAACAGGTGCCAGGGGACAGTGCCTGGCACGCTTATCTCTAGAAAGGTTAGTTACTGTACTCTGTGGTCAAGGAAGGGTAAGTTATATCACCTGGGTGTTCGCTTCAGGGAGGCACTAAGGCATGCTCCGCATTTGTAAAATAAACTCCTTCTAAAATTTAAAATAAATCCTCACGTCTGAAGTCAATTCTATAATGTTATAAATAAAAACTCCAAGTTTGATTGTATATAGAGCACTTTCTCAAGCTTTTTAATGCCCTTGACTACTAATGTGGTGAAGACAGTTTAAGTCTAGATTGGGAAAGGCACAGACGACTTAAATGACATGTTTGGAATTCCCTGTATCCATACCAAGATTTTACTCACTTTAATAACCATCCATCCAGTCAAGGACACCCTGCCTTGAATGGGCTCAATCACCTCCTGGTTCTGATTTAGAGAGAACTGCCAATCAGAAGGAGTATTCCCCAGCCTTCTCCTTTCGCAAATAAGCCCAATGGTAGATTTCTATAACATTCGCTACTAGAGAACGTTTCTGTTGCTCCTGAACATTTCAAAAGCATCTTGTCTGATAGCTAGAAATAAAGTATTCCAGGGAACATCTAATACCATTTTCAATGACATGGGAAATTTAAATTGTTTTTATTTTTTCTTTTTAATGAAAGGTTTGTTTTTTTATTCTCACCTGAGGACATATTTTCATTGCTTTTAGAGAGAAAGGAAGGGAGAGAAACATCAATGAGGGAGAGAAGTATTGATTGCTTGCCTCCCATACATGTCCAGACAAGAGATCATACACTTCTAGACTAGGGACTGAACCTACAACCCAGGTATGTGCCCTAATCAGGAATCAAACCCACAACCCTTCAGTTACAGGATGACACTCCAACAGAGCCAGACTGGCCAGGGTCAAATTGTTTCTCTATAAGGGAACTTAGAACTTCAAATTTCTACTCCCATTCCCTCTTTATGGGGCTGTTTGACCCAGCTCCTATCTTTTTTATTATTTTATGGGCATTAAGGGCAAGTTTGCTGAGAGCAAGATAAACTTTCAACAAATAGGTAATCTCTCCTCGCCTCACTCCCAACCTGCAGGGAGCTGTGCAACAGCACACCCTGGGAACAATCTTTGCTGACTCTGGAGATTCCAGTGTCACCAAATTGCTTCCTGGAACAGCAAGAGGCAAGTGACCACACCTTGTCTGCCACTCCAACACTCCATACTCCTAAATCCCTGCTGGGCGAGCCCAGCAACTAACTACCAAGGAAACAAAATACCCTTTAAAAATACTGTATCGTCTTTTCAGGGATAAGTGACACATTTTCCAGTGATGCCCTAATACTACAGGGGCCATTAAAGCAACAGCAGAACAAGTGGCAAACTAGGTGTCCCCCAGCTGAAAGTCTAAAACCCCACCCTTTCATTGTAAAGACTCCACCTTCCTGGAGAGGAAATGCAGTAAAAAGACCGCCTGCCTCTATTTCCATCCAGCTGCTTCCTGGTGCCAGACACACTGAGTTGTGAATGCTATACAAGCATGAAAGCCACCAGATTAAAGGGCACCTAAGAAAACAGTGTTAGGTCCTTTATTTGAGCCATTGCTTTTTAAGTACCCTGGCTAGGTCCTATGACTTTTACCCCCAACTCCATCATCACCACTAATCCACTAATTGAGGAATGTAATGGAATTTGCATCATGAAAAGCTCCACTGGCTACCACCTCTTGCCTGAACTGGCTTTCCAACCTTACTGGGTGTGTCACTGACTCTTGCCATGGACAGTCGGCTAGTCCCCGTTCACTCCAAGATGAGCTGCCACAGGGCAGCCTCTCCCAGGGGCCAGCACCAGGAGGCAGCAATAAACAGCGTGAGCACCTGTCTTCCCACAGGGAGCTTGAGTTCTAGAGCTGAAGACGACCTCCAATAAATCATAACTCGTAAGTGGGTGCCATGAGAGGGTACAGCAGGGATCTGTCAGTTCAAGTCAGAACCAAGTGCCTCTTAAAATAAAGGTGAATGATGAGTTGGCAGTGGGGTCCGGGGAGAAACTAAGGAAGGGGACCAGGGGAAGAAGTGCAGGTCAGCAACCCGAATGGCGTAAGTGAAGTTGCAATGCAGGGAACACGCAGCATTGAGGACCTAAGGAAAAGAAGACACAAGAAGGGGGCCCGGTGGCAAGCAACCTGAAGTAAAACCACAGAGAAAGGCCGATCTTGTAGTAGCTGAGGGCAAACACGTCAGGCCTTCACCTAAAAGTCACTGAAGGGTACCAAAGCAGATACTCATTTTGGAACAGGCACTCAATGTGTGTGGAGAAGGGGCTGGAAATAGTTAAAGACTCTTGCACAGTCTGTGGAGAGGAGAGAGGAAAGGTGAAAGTTGAATATGATTTCATCTACAGAGGCTTGGGAGGCAGAAGTGGCAGGACTCCATGGTGCACAGGAAGGTCAAAAAAACTTCCGGCATTGGCCTCACTCAAATAAACATCTAGCAGTGCCGTCTACCGACAGGCAGCAAGCACAGGGGAAGGAGGTGAGGGGGTGCAAATGTAAGAGGTCTGACAAAAAGATGCCCCACCCGACATTACAGAGCGAGTCGATCTCCTTTATCTTAAAAAATAACAAAACCCTGGTTTAAAAATACCTGACGGCTTCTAGTAAATTGTATTATGACTTCCAAACTCTTTAGCTTGGTGAACTACCCCAATCACAAGCATGCAGCCATCTGTCTCCCCATCTCATTTCCACGAGCTCTGCGCCATGCCCCTGGAATGTAACCCTGTCTAACACCTGCATGTTTCTGCACAGCGGCTCTCTCTGATCCTCTGAGGAAATGATTTAGGGTATCCATCTCACTACTTCATTCTCCAGACCCAAACATCTGTCCTCACTCTTCCTCTCCCCTCAGGGAGAGGTCCGTCTCATCCTCCATCCAAGAATAGCCATGCAGATAGCTACATCAGGGTTTCTCAACTTTGGCACTACTGACATTTGGGGAGTAACCCTTTCTTGTGTGCGCTGTCTGCTGCGCTACAGTGTGTCCAGCAGCGTCCCTGCCAATAACACACCTCCAGCTCTGATGACCCAAAGTTTTTCCAAAATTTCCAATGACCTTTAGGAGCCAAAGTCATCGAAAGCCACTAAACTATATGATCAACATTGATAAACATGAAGTGTTACCATACCAGAAACACTGACAAATAATTTCCTCCTTATTCTAGCAGAATCAGTTTTGCATATACCCTGAAACTTCCAGCTAAAAGGTTATTACTAATTCACCATGATACATCTAAGCTTTGGATTCCTCATCCATTAAAAAAAGGTCATAATCTCTACGTTTCCAAACCTCACAGTTCAACTGACAATAAAATGAGATAATAAACGTTAAAGCACTTTATAGAGTTCAAGTTACTAAACATATAAGAAGTACTATAAGCTTTATCAACATTATCATTCATAAACGCCTTAAAATAACCTGCTAATACCCAAAAAGCCAAATTAACAGAACAAATAGTATTTCTCCGCATAGGAGCTTCTAAGGAAAAAAAGTGCAACAATGATTCCTGCACATTGTATACTAGAATGAAAAAATAATTACTGTTCTACCAGACTTCAGGCAAGAGTGTTTGAAAAGGATAGTCTGGTCAAGGACACCCTTAGCCTGTTCTCGATGACCAAATGACTACACAGTCACTGCCCAGATGTAAATGCCCGTATAAAACCTTATAAATGGTGACCTGTGAGGCAATCTAAAATGAGAATAATTTTGATCAGAATAATTTCATTTTTTTTAAAATGACCTCAAACAATGTAAGTCATGAATACAATTTTCTTAAAAGGGAAAGAAAATGCCTTATTTAATTAAGGATCAAAATGTAAAAGACATTCAAGTACATGCAGGGAAAATTTTCTCTCCCCCCCGGCCCCCATCCAGTCTCCACGTCCAACAAGTTATCACATCTTACATCACCTCAGAAGTAGTTTCTGCAAATAAGTACCTAGAAACTCTCTCCCCCCTTATATCTAAATGGTAACATTCTTTACACTGTTCTATATCTTGCTTTTCTTTAAAAGTATTTAATACCTGTCCATAAAGGACTTTTTTTTTAACCATAACTAATCCATGCCCTATGTGACAGCATTAAGTTTACCATTTTGTGGTGGTTGTTACGAGCTGGCTGGCAAGAACCTCTCATTTTGGGGATTGCTGGAATTCCCAAATCCTGCTAGGTCAAAGGAAACCACTTGAATTTTAACAGATAATAATAACAAATGACTTTCAGAGAGGTTACCTCAATTTATACTACCTCCAGCAATATATGAGAATCATAATTTCCCCTTTCTTTTACTACAGTGTAATCAAACTATTTGTTACATGCTTACTGATTTGAGAGAAGAAGGGAGACAGAGAGAGAGAGACTGATGTGAAAAACATCGATCAGTTGTCCCTCATATGTGGCCCAACCAGGGATCAAACCTGCAACCCAAGTATGTGTCCTGGCCAGGAAAAGAACCCACATCCCCTTGGTATATGGGATGATGCTCCAACCAACTGAGCCACCCAGCCAGGGCTCAAACTATTTGGGAGCCCTATTGTCATGGGCTGAATTGTGTCCCCCCAATCTGTATTTTGAAGTCCTAATCCCCAGTATCTCAAAATGTGACTAGATTTGGAGATCCAGTCTTCAAAGAGGTGATTAAATTAAAAAGAAGCCATTAGGAGGGGACCTAATCCAACCTGACTGGTGTCCCTATAAGAGATCAGGACACAGGCACACACCGAGGGAAGACCAGGGAAGGCACTCAGAGAAGATGCAGCGACAAGCCGAGGAGAGGGGCCTGAGGGTGAACCAACCCTGACTTCATCTCAGACTTGTAAGCTCCAGATTTTGGGGAAAATAATTTATGTTGTTTACGCCATGCCGTCTGTGGTACTCAACATGTTATGGCAGAAAGTGAAGATGATCCACAAGTGAGAAAAAAATGGTATCTCGGAGTTTGTCTTTCTCTTATTGCACAGCTGAAAGTCTTTACATAGTGAAGAGTCATGCACTTTTTCTGTGAGCCCTCAATTCATTTCTTTCGTCTATGTTTTATTGGGTTAAAGATTTTTTTTTAAAAAACAGGAGCTTTTAAGATATTTAGGAAAGTAGCCTTCTGTAATATGATCCGCAAACACAGCATTTTCCTCATTTGTCTTTGGATTATTTTTGGTACCTTTTGCTTGCAGAAATTAATGACAACACAACATCAATAATGATACTGTTAGGTAGACGTTTAGGAGGAGGAGGGGTGGGAGGGGGTACACAGTACTTGCAGAAAAAGCTCATAAACAACTGATTAACTGCTTCCACCAAGTATAAGTATCTGTTTTTAACAGGATAACGAGAGGTGGTCTGAATCAAGACAAAAAACTGAGTTAACAGACCTCCACCTATACTTATGCTAAGGAGGTCACACCCTTGCTTGAAAGAGTGCACACCCTGTTCTCCCAGCAAACTGATGTTATTACCTCACCCCACCCCACAAATTATGTAAATTCTCAGGACCAGGAGACCAATCGCCTGTGCCTTTCTCACCTACCTCAGCTAGGCCTGTTCTCTTCCTGACAACATATCACTAATAAACATTGTTTACATGCTAATAGGCTTGCTGATCTATAATTTACTGGTTGGCAAAAAGAACCAAGCCTCCCACAACAATACCACCTACATGTAAATGTGCCCTCAATTGTTTGGAACTGTTTCCTAAGAACCTGAAATTGGTGACTCAAAATGGGGGCCCCCTTCTCATTTGGGAAAAGGGGGCTTGACAGACATCAGCAGATGACAGAGTGGGTAAAAGGAAGTAAACAAACGGTAGATTCTGCATAGTTAACAAGATTTTTAAGTAGGAATTCTGAAATGAAGTCTGCTTTGCATTTGAAATACTGCATTCAGAGGCCTCCAAATTCATTAGCTGTAACAAAAGGCTAAGCTCAAGAATTATCCACAATGTAGTCTTTTTAAAACAACATGTGGTCACAGACATCCTGAAGAGTATGGTTGTTAAAGTAGAAATAACTTTCTGTTAAGATGTGGGCGTGAATACAGAATGCTGAAGGTGAGGATGGCTGGGGTTGGGGGAGTGGTAGGGTGAAATGGAGACAACCGTACTTGAACAACAATAAAAAATAAAAATTAACTAAATAAAAATAAAAATCATGCTGAGGTGGGGCTCTGACTCCTGTCTCTGACCCTTACCATCTCTATGACCCGGGGACCAGTCCCTCGGTGACTCCCTGACATCACAGCCCCTTCTGATTGTATTCAAGGACAGAACACGGTTCCTGACCTCAAAAACTTATTTCCCTGTCTCACTGATCCTAGCATTTCTGAAATGATACAGACGGCTACTGTGCACATGGTGTCACTGAGGGGTAAAAAAATGAGTAATAAATACCTAGGTTCTGACTTTAAGGAACTTAACATAATGGAAAAAGCGGACAAATAGCTACAATCAGACAGCCTCTGTGGGTACCACAAAATGTCACAGGTGCTGAGTGGAGAGGCCCATCTGAACTGAATGAGAAGGCCTGGATGAGACATCAGTATTATTTGAAATATCAATAGTATTTGAGCTGCACCTTAAAGAACTGTGACAGACTGGGGTGTTTCTGGCAGACTCATGGGAAAGCAAACTGGATGGTCAGGGAATAAACAAGTGATCCTGTTCAGCTAAAGCAGCTGAGAATAATGCCAGTTCATTAAGTTTCAGCTTTAACTTAATAAGCAATGAGGAAATCAAAAGTTTTAGATAAAAGGATAAGTAACCAGCAACTACCTGCACTACAGAATGAATGGGGAAAGAGACTTAACTTGGGGTGGTGAACACACAACGTAATATGCAGATGATGTGTTACAGAATTGTACATATAAACCTTTAATTTTATTAACCAATATCACCCCAATAAATTCAATTAAAAAATAAAAAGAATGAAAGGGGAGAGAAGAGTAAGAAGATCATCACAAAGCAAAGCAGAAGGTCAGGGCAAGACCTGCAGACATTCTAACAGTGGCATTAATGAGTGCTGAGTAAACAAATCAAAACTGCCCCACTATTTTGAGCCCCAGTAAGTGAGGACTTCAGGAATACAAATGTGAAGGTCAGAAAGAGGACAACTGGGTAGACAGGGGAGGGAAGTAGAGATGGCCCTTTGTACTTTTGAAATATTATGAGATGGTCTGGTAGATACACCAGAGCAGGTGAAAATATGGTTTTGAAGTTCAGGAGACACACTAGGATCAGCAAAGAGTTGATAACTGATATACAGAAGAAAGTGTATAGTGAACCACTGAGGACCCTTGGGTTGGTAATGAAAATTATTTTAAGCTGAATACAAACATTTAAGATTCAACAGATGCAGAAAGAAGCCTTCTAGGAGCTTCCCTTATCTGACTAAAACAGCTATTTCCAGTAAATGAGACTGCCGCAAATCCCCTCTTTGGGGAGGGGCTACTCTCAGGAGGAAGAACAGAATAAACCAATCATAAATCCCCCCCTCAGAATCTGAAGGAGGAAGCAAGACCTTTCTTATTTTAAAGATAAACCACAAATCTTCTTATCTCCTGTTTGTACTTGTAAAATCTCATTTGACTTTCCTAAAGGAACACACCCGTTCCTCCTCTCCCTTTCCCCAACTAGTTAAAAGCCTCTATCTTTAATCATTTAATGAGTAGGCATTCTTATAAAATTTCCTGTTAATCTGTCTTTTGTCACTTCAATTTTCAGGACCCCTAGTCAAAAAGAGGGTAAAGGAATGCCTGGCTGATGTAGCACAGTGGATTGAGCGCAGGCTGGGAACCAGAGGGTCCCGGTTCGATTCCCAGTCAGGGCACATGCCTGGGTTGCAGGCCAGGTCCCCAGTGAGGGCCATGTGAGAGGCAACCATACATTGCTCTTTCTCCTTCCCTTCTCCTCTCTCAGAAAATAAATCTTTAAAAAAAAAAGAGGGTAAAGGAAAAGTTGTTTTTCTTCCTAATAAGTGATATATTACAAAATTTTTACCTGAAGGGGTGCCATAGGGAAAATGAAGTGAGTCAGGCTCCCTCACCAGGATGTCTGGTCAACTGTAACTTAGCAGTGTTCATATAACCTTGAGTGTGAGCCCACATGCACAGAATCAAGCTCCATTATATAACCATTTGGCACCGTGCCAGCTTGTGCGAATTCAGTACATAAGGGACTCAGGACCTTCCAGGGCAGCTCAGGGCTCCCGTGGCTCACCTGCCCTGGAATAAAGGCATGTCAGACATCCGGAGAGCTCTATGAATTCTGTTCTGTCTGCCCAAATCGCGTGTGAACCTGCCCAGCCTTGAATAGCTGAAGGACAGGTGTTCAGAACATACAGGGGTAGTCAAAAGTAGGTTCACAGTTGTAAGTATATGAAACACAAATTTATTCCTGTATTATTTATTCTTGGATCATAGATTTTATCATGCAAACAACTGTAAACCTACTTTTGCCCATCCCTGTATGCAAGCCACCCCAGGAAAACAAAGGTCAGACCTTAGCATTTTACTGATCTTTACTTAATAAGATGACCCCATAAGCACATGAGAACATTAAATCCCTGTGAGTCACTTTCCCCACTGGCTACCCAAGTTCTCAACCACATTTTGAAGGGGGCAGAAGAATAACAATGCTGAATCTGGTAATATTCACGGTCAAAATTTTCACCTGGGGCAGGCTCCAGTTCCCCCGGCTGATCATTACCAAAACTAACCAACCTCGCACTGGACGCTGTGGTAGGAAGGAGGCGGACTCTCCCACTTCCTTCTCTCCATCCCCAACTCAGGCTCACACAGCAGGTGTCGATCTCTAATTCGCTCCAGCAGGGAAGAAGGCTTTACATTAAAAAAACCAACAACATAAAAAAGGAATTTTTGTAGAAAATCATTCCTATCAACATTGTCTGAAGAGGCTGCTTAAAGTAAAGAAGAAAAATAGAGACCCAGCGCCATGAAGCATCCCAGGACAGATGGAGAGGGAGCAGACTACCCCACAGAAAGCTGAGATTTGACTGGCCACAGCAAGAGGAGAAGTAGGTGTTGTGCGCCTTTTATATGTCAGGCACAGTGCAAGATGTCGCACATACATTATTTCCACCAGTGCTCACCACCACATTCCTATGTTTCAGCTGTAGTACACCCATGCTCTAGAAAAGGAGTCCGAAGAGTAAAATAACTTGCCGGATCCTAGAATGCAACAAGTCCTGAAGCCTTTACTCAGCCTCACCACCTCTGACTCCATTAGCACACCCCTTCTCTGCTCACCCCACAGTAATCCTGAGCAATGGACAGGTGACAGGGGGATCATTCAGCTCATTAAAGATAAGAGCACTGGGGGCAGGGGGTGCCCAATGATAAGCACAAGGGTAGGAAGAAGAAACCCCAGTCTTCCCTCTCTCAGTGGCCCTAACAGGAGGACAACGGTACTCCAAGGCAAGGAAAGTCTTACAGTGTTAGCAACAAGTATGAAATGGAGGAAAGGCCAGTATACGCAAATATCAACTGAGAACAGGTTTTACAATAAAATCTGAAACAGCACAAATAGAAACAAATCAACTGAAATTATTGGATCAAATCCTTAGCTCAAATGAAACAAACAAACAAAAAAACCCAGCACTGCAAAGTAGCTAAAAATACTGTTGGAAGCACTACATACACCAAAGCTACCCAAAAGACCTGCAGATTTATTCAAAGGGAAACTTACATCATTATGTACTTCTACTACCAAGCCAAGAAAGAAAAGTATTTTTTGTGCCATTTCAACCGTTTAAGTGCTCAATCCAAAAGGAGAAAAAGGAAGACAGAAACCTAAGGAAAGAAATCAAGCTGAGGAAAGCAAAGACAGGAATTTATAAAAATACAGATACATGTATGTATAATTAATAGAAAATGTTAGAAGAAAATGTTTTAAAGTAATAGATAACATCCAGTTACTGTAATCAAGAAAAAAATAGCAAACACATTAATATAACACTTAAAGAATATTATTACATAGAGAAAAAAATTTTTAATGCAAACAGATCACGGTATTTTATGACAGTAAATTTGAAAATCCAGGATGAAGAGATAATTTCTTTGTAATTTATAAATTAAAATTTACTCAAAAAAGAGTAAGAACTACAGGCAGAAAAAGGTGGGGTAGGAAAACTGATCAATAAACCTCCTCTGAACACACACACACACACAAAAGAATGGACAGACAGCAAGAAGTTCAAATGATTTACAGTCATCCCTCGCTATATCGCGGTTCACTTACTGTGGGTTCACTGTATCGCAGGTTTTTTTAAAAAATGTATCTAATTCTGTATCACAGAGTTTTTGTTACATCGTGGGATTCTGCAGTATATAGGTACTTATATAATGTTTATGATTTTAATTATTTTTGCCTAAAAATTTTGAAAAAATATAAAAAGTGTTAATTTAATCATATTAAAAGAAAATTAAATCAAAATACAGTATGTATTTCATCAGCAGATGAATATTGTACTGTACACAATGGAAATGCAGTATGCCACTACCACTTGCGCAAATTTGCCAACGTGAGATTGTACACAGCACACAATTGGCTGATGGAATGGAAGGCGACCAACCACAGCACTGTGTTCTGTATCCTGGGCACTGATTGGCTCAGTGACCAAAGCATCAGTCTGTTTGCTCTCCCGCACTGTGCCCATACGTTCAGCATCTGTCCTTGTCCACTTCACATAGATGTCTGATCGCTGTGTGTAGTGTTGCTCTGCAGTGTTGTGTTTTTATGAAATTTTCATAAAAGTCTGAATTTATTTCAAGACCTACAATGCCACCCAAACATTCTGTGCCTTCTAAGGCTTCTGGCAGTGAACCCAAGCGCCAGACGAATATGCTTACCATCAAAGAAAAGGTGGAACTTCTCAACATGTTAAAGGAAGGCAAAAGCTACGCAGCTGTAGGCCGCCATTACAGGATCAATGAATCTACTGTTCATTACAGAAAGTAAGACGGGAAGAATATTAGGTCTACGGCAACAATGACTTTTAACAAGACTGCAAAGAGGGTGGTCACTTCCCGCAATAAGGCCATTGTGAGGATGGAGTCTGCACTGGCCTTGTGGATAAATGACTGCAGGAAGAATATCTCGCTGGATACCAACACCATCTGGATGAAGGCCAAGAAACTTTAGGATAGTTTTGCGGAAAGCACGGACATTCACAACGGTGATGAGGAAGAAGACGAGGACGAGGACGCAGAAGCAGGACCATCGAGTGCCTCTCCCACCAGACCAACCCCATTCAGTGCCAGCAAGGGCTGGTTTGACAAATTTCAGAGACGCTTTGGACTCAAGAGCATTTCTCTGCATGGGGAAGCTGCCTCTGAGGATGTCCACTCACTACCATTCACGGACAAAGACCTGACGGAGATGACGAAGTCAGCAAGTGAAGAAGAGGATGAGGAACAAGACGAACTATGGGTTGAAGAGGAGGAGGAGGTTGGCCTAACATTTGATCGTCTTGCAACCAAGGTCAGAATGGCCAAAGAACTTCAGCGAGTGGCTAAAGAACGGGAACCCCAGATGCTTCATTCGTTGCACTTCGTAAATACAATCAAGAGTGACATGTCAGTTTATAAAAACCTTTTCATTAAGAAAAAGCAGCACCGACAATTCCCCATAATTATGTTCATCACTCAGACGAAGAGACCAGTTATGCCTATGCCTTTAGCGGAAATAGAAGTTACGGCCCAGGGCAAAGATACTGCACCATCTGATGAAGCGCCTGATGAAGTGGTGCCTTCAGAAGAGCTGTAATGCTCTTCCTGGCTGTGTAGTACATTCATCTCATCATCATCACCTTCATCGCCATCAGTACTGCACAGCTACATAATTCATGATCCTCATCATTCAAGTTGTAGTATACTTCACTGGTGAGTACCCATATAGAATTTTATATGTTGTTACAATTACATAGGTTTAAGAGTGTAGAAAGTGTTTAAGAGCATATGAAGTGTTTATAAGAGAGTGGGAAAGGTTTACAGGAGTGTAGGAAGGGTTTATAAAGCCTTAAAATATATATAAATAATAAAATAAATATAACGCCGCTACTTCATGGATTTTCACCTATAGCGGGGGTCTCTGGGACGTAACTCACGCGATAGGTGAGGGATCACTATATGTCCTTTAATAATTCTGAACCTTTAAAGAACAGATTATTTTAGCAACTACCCTTACACACAGGACTTTTCATGACATCACAATATAATACTTACTTGTGGAAAAACTCCAGAAGTAGGAGGTAGAGAAGGTTCCTACTAAGGAATGGACAGAACTCCTAGGAAGAGGGATGGTACTACAGCAACCTATGCATTTCTTTCTATGTGCACGGATGCAGCACTGCCTAGGTCCAAAGAGGATTCTTTCTAGAGAAGAAAGGGTGCTTTGGGAAATGAATGTTAGGTGTGAGATTCTCTCTATACATACATTTTTTCATCTGATTTTCCAATATCACTTGCCCTACCCCTACCAACTCTCAGGATTTGCTCAGTACAGCATAGCCTGGTCTGCTTTCAGAAGGCTTGAACTCGCCTCTGTATCTGCTCTACTCCATAACAAACAGATAGCCCTGACTTTGCAGAAACCTGAAATTACAAGAAGAGAAGTCAACTCTTGCTTTCTTGCTGGGGGAACTGCTATTTTCCAGGGCCATATTCCGTCCCCTCTGACCACTGGGGCCGACTCAGCTGTGAACTAATGTCCGGAGGAAACATTCATTCAAGGAAGGGAGGGCCAAGTCCTCCACAGTACTAGAGATGGCCACATTCTCCTTTGCAACAGGTGGCCATAGGCTCCTTTAGGAAAAGAAACAGCTCCAGAATTTCTAATGTCTTCCTTTTGGTCGGGTAGGTGGGATCCCCACCACCATTTTACATTAGTGCAAAGCAGCGACACTCCACAGATTACTAAATACCTTCATAGAGAATAGTTCACCTGATTCAATCATCCTGTCTATGTAGGTAATCTGTCTTTCCCGTTTTACAAATTAAGATACCTAGACAAGAGAAAGGAAGGATACCAGCTGAGAGTCAAATCCAGATATTCTGACACTGAGTAAGAAACCTAAACAAGAATTACAATAACAAAAATCATAGACTCTAAGCAATTTCTAAAGAATCCCAGTGTGGAAAATACATTCTAATGTAACTTAATTATTGTTTTTAATATTTAACTGTTTCACAAGTTTCTTTTTAGAAATCTACTCTAATCTGACTTCCTGAAAAGTATAAAGTGTCTGCCTATAATTTGAGGGATTCACACACCCCACTCAATCATACCCAGTTTAAGAATTCTTGTCCTAATGTCTTTTAATAAACTGGAAAGAACTCTAGGCACTCCCTAAAAAGGTCTTCTTGGGGTTTAAGTCGCAAGACTGTCTCTCCTGGTAGAGGCTGCATATAACTGTGTGTACACGTTCACATATTTTATTGCACTGGTCAAAAAGACCAATTAAGATTTTTCCATAAAATAAAAGACACAACATTTTATCACTTTCGCCAACATTATTGATTTGGACATGCTGAGTAAGCTGGCTATCTCCCGCATGGTATTACATTGACTGTTCTCAGTCAATGTCTCGATTTGATCGCTATCAACTTCAACTGGTCTACCACCATCAATCGTCCAGCAAGAAATCCCCAACACAAAACCTGGCAAAACACGACACATTCCATCAGTCACGGCACCTTCTCCACACACTGCATAAATCGTTTGTGTGTTTCAGTTGCATTTTTATCTTTCTTGAAATAATAAAGCATAATATGCCAAAAATGTTGTTTATTTTCTTCTACCATCAATATTAAAATGACTACACAAAAATTCACCAATTTTGAGAATTTTTTTAAATGCACGCCAATATGACAACTATCCTAATACAATCTAACAAAATTGTTTCAAATAAAGTTAAAGACAACTAAGTGCTACTAGAGCCAGCTTACATGAAAACTTTTTGGCCAACCCAATAGTAATTAAGGTCTCCTCGATGGGTAGAGATGTTCCTCTCTCTTCCATCAACATAACTTTGACAGAACATAGTAATAAATCTGTTAAAGGGAAGTTCCTGTGCTGAATGCTCATAGATATTAAGATGAATAAAAATACTGCTTAAATTTAAGGACGCTTACAAGGTTATCAGAAAAATACACTCACAAATAATCTAAATCTAAGGGGAAAGAAGTAAAAAAGAGAACCATGAAAAAAGTACCCTGGCAGGTAAAAGAGAAGCATTTTTCTTTAAAAGACACATCAGTCAATGATTGCAAACTGCTGTATCAAACAAGTTCTATGTCACAAACCTTGCTGTGAAGCTAACAATGTGTTCTTTCTGCAAAAGTGAAACATTTTAGTAATTACAAGATTATGCTTGGTGAAGATCTCAGTGGTCTTTATACAACATATGTCAGAAATATCAATCACAAAAACCATAAAACCAAGTGATTATAGAGAACTTAGTATTAATTCTTCGATAACCCAGCCCAAAGAGATCAGACAAGACCAAGTCAGGATGGCTGTGGCTGAGGGAGGAAGAATAAAGACTTCATTGTGTTTTACAGACTTTTTTAAGAGGTGCCCTTGTATTATCAGACAATTTACGGAATTGGTTGATTCACAAAAAAACAAATGATGTGTTTCAAATGCATGGGTGGCAAATTAACATTTATACTATTACTGCCATATGAGGAGTTTGGTTTAAAGGTAAATAGCTACCGAAGGGACTTTTTAATATGTGTGACTGGTCAGTGCTTGAGACTATACTGAGGAAATGCTTCTGCTACTTGAACCCTCTGCTTCTCTTCCAAAGTTCTGGCCACTTTGCTAATGTTTATTTTCTGCACAGGTGTATTCTACAGTCAGATACACGCACATGTTCTCAATTTAGAACCAGACCTGCAAATCCCAAGGTGCCCTTGATACCTGCCCAGTGCTGGTATCATGGCCAGTGCCTAGAGTAAAAGTGAGAGCAGAAAGCAGGACCCACTGGGGCAGTGCTGCATTGCCTGGAGTGCCCGCCACCCACCCCAGGGAACGACAGTGCAGGAGGAAGTCATTGTACTGAGCATGCTCCAGGCTAGTGAGGGTGACTGGCTAAGGGAAAAGGTCCTACTCCCTTCCAGTCTGGTGGACACCTGTCATCCAGTCTGGGAAGACAGGATTGGTTGGGAAAGGCCCCACCAAAGGACATGGTAATTGGAGTGCACAGTCCACATGGGTAGCTTATATAAACCTAAGGGATAGACACACTCTCTCTTGGTCCCTCCACCGGAGACACGCAGGCCAGTGCTTTACAGGATGGACTAGTCCTGGAATCTGTGTGGCAAATGGCAACTCTGAAAAGAAGGAAGTGTGAGGCCCAACAGTGGCAGGGAGAGAAGCTGAGCTGCTTAAAGGGCCACTCAGCAGCCACCTGCAATTCCCAAAGACAGTATTTTTAATGGAAGAAGGAACTTTGGGTGCAGCTTGAGATTAGTCTGGCAGACGGTGGCTGAGTTTTCTGGAGAGAATGGCTCTGAAGCAGGAGTCTGTCATCCTTCCAGATTGTGTAGCTTTTGAATAAAAGACCTCTTTCCTTTTCTCACCCAAGCTCTGCCTCTAGAATTTGCCTATGGGTGGCAGCGGGCAGCCAAACCCCACTTTCACTCAGTAACACCCTCAACACAGGCAGACCTGTGGCTCAAAGGCTAGGCAACAGAAGCCCAAGGATGGTGAGCAAACATGTGCTTACTTACAACTCCACTGTAAAATCCACACCACTCCTTGCAGACGCCTACAAAACAGGAGCCCAACTGCTCTAACACCTGGCAAACCATGGTCAGTCAGCAATGATCATGGCAACATGTAACTGCTCGGCAGGATTCAATAAAGGGGCTTGGTTCTAGCAGCCCAATTCTCTTATTCTGAAACAGATGTTTTCATTTACCCGAATACCTGAAGTCATGCTGTGCTACATAAACCATGGGACAAGAGAAAGTCTATTCACCTCACTGGGAATCAGTCTTCTCTTTAATTACATATCAACCAGCTCATTACATAATCTAGGTAAGATTTGTGATGTCATGTATAATACCATTTTTTAGAAATTTACTCAAATATAAAAGTTTTAGGGGGAAAAAGCATTTGGCATAATTAGTTATTTTCTCTAAATATATCACCTGAGCGCCCCAGCCAGTATAGCTCAGTTGGTTGGGCATCGGCCAGCAAACTGAAGGGTAGACAGTTCAATTCCCAGATGGGGTTCATGCCTGGGTTGTAAGTTCCAGCCCAGGTCAGGGTGCACACGGAACGCAACCAGTCAATGTTTCTCTCTCACACTGATGTTTCTCTCCCTCTCTTCCTCCCTCCCTTACCCTCTCTCTAAAGTAAAAAGTAAATATATCAGCTATACTTGGCTACTGCAGACAGGTTTAAATGTATAGAACATGCACAATATATTGAGAGAAAGAGATCCAGAAATACGATTAATATATAATTTAAACTAGGTAACAACCAGAAAACAGAGCTGAGTTTCTACCTGAAGTAAAATATTTAGCCTAATTGAAATTTTAATTCATTCAACTTTCTGGGCAGAAAAACATAAAATAGAACTGCCAAGTATTTCAGGGACTTTCAATTATACTAGGACAGCATGCTCAGGAGAAAGAAAGGAATGCGCAGTCCCCATCCTCAGAAACATTCCAAAGCAGATCTTTTATGTTATCTTTGGCATGGGGCCTACAATTTTTTCCCATGATTGACTGCAAAATGAAATGTATTCCCATGTGATTTCAAAGCAAGATTTACTTGCAGATTTGTTTAGTCAACCCTCAGAAAAAAGTTAAGTGGTTCCGCTTTTACCCACAATCACCCTGCAGTCTCTGGTATCATGGATTCCATGTATCTTTTCTATTTTTCCCAGAAACATAAGGACAGATTCTTGCATAGTAAAAATCACCCCCCAAGAAAACAGATGTGCTTCCATCTCTCCCAGAAGTTGCCGCCGTGCAGGCCAATGGGGAATGCAGCAAACGACTTCCAAATGGTAGAGGAAGACTCGGAGGGCGCTGCCACTGTGTGCGTGCATGCGTGTGGAAGAGGAAGGAAGTTCTGTTGTTCCAACCAAGAATGCATTTGGTTGACTGACTGCGCAGATGAACACCTATTTTAATGCAGGGAAATGATGTCCCTCTGCTAGCCAAGGGACAGCAAGCACACTCTCAAGCCCTGAAGACATCCTCTCTCAACGCTGGAATCAACAAGTATGAGCTCTAAGCCTTGACAAGGCAGCAAAAGTGGAAGAGATCATGGTCAAAATCCTTGCTTAAGTCATAAGCATAAAGCTTTTGTTTACTTTTGTTTACTGCTCAAAAGAAAGGAAATTTTCATGGAAAAAAAGAAGTCTGCACTGCCATGTCAGAGAGAAGACATGCAAAGGAAAAGCTATCCCAGCAGTGCTGCAGTTGCTGCCGGTTGTCTGCATAACCAGAAACCAATGACTAAAACATCTATCAGATGGGCTCTGCCCTGGGTCATCATCAGTAGTCTCCTCCGGATATACAGGACCAATAGTTTAGTCCTCCTCAAAGAATGCTGTGCCTCCTCCTCCACAAAATAAAAAACCCAATTTAAACATCTGGGAAATTACAGCTCAAAGAAGGTTTCAAAGAGCTGTGCATCTGATCATGTTTATTAAAGTGTGCATAAATTTCTTCTTTTCAGGGACTCTACTTACTACAATATATTCAAGTCATTAAATAGAATCATAAACCCAAAACTCATTTTCTTTAGAGTAGAGGAGATTAATTTAAGCCAATACGTAGTGAAAATAGAAATAAGAAGCATGGAAACAAGACAGCTATTTGGAAGTAACCCTGAAATCCAAATAAGCCAGAAACCTAAAAAAACAAAACCACCACCACCAAAAAACCCACAACCCAAAAGAATTACAAAACAGATAATAATATAGGCAAATCATATTTCCTGGCACACATTCCAGTCTCCCTTCCAAGTTTCAAATACTTAAAAGCCTAACAAGTTTAGTCAAGCATTTCTAGAAGCAAGAGGCATATCCCAGACTCCTCCTACCTCCACCAGACAGATTCTGGCACAGGCCGCCAGGGAAACGAGCAGGTCTGGTGTGAAAGTATTCCTTACCTGCCAGGCCTGCTCCTGGCCATCACCTCAGCCCACAGCTCTCTCCCTCCCAACAGCCAGTCTGCTTCCTGCCTTCCTTCTAAGGTCTCTCTGCTCATAGTCACCTCCTGGGAGACTCCCTGACCACTGCAGCCCCTACAGCACCTGCCAGAGTTAGATCCACCATGTGTTTTTATGTACTGCTTTTGTGGTCTCCCACTTTGAGGACCGCCAACAAAATCCTTTTTAGATTACTGCTTTTTCCCACACCTGCCCAATCAATGAAAGTAAAATGCCAAATGTTCTCTGCCCACTTATTTTACTTTCCATGCCACAAAAACAGTGCTGGTGCCCCACAAATTTATAGGCTAAAACCCATTTTTCCCAGTCACACTCCTCACCTCAAATTAAGTGCCATGGTCTTTGAGTAACTTAACCAATTAAGTGCTCCGGACACATGGGTGGGAGTCCTGCTGCAAAGCTCACAAAGGCCACTCTGCCTACGAAACGGCCAGGCCCCTGCTGGCCTTTGCCCCTAAATTCTGCAGACCACCCAAACCCTGGCCCTTGTCTTCCATCTGGAGAAAAGGAGGCTTTTCCCTCCCATCCCTAGAGTAGAGGTGAGTGGATAACAAGACATGTAGAGAGACTGGCACTACAACGGACCCAAGAAGGACAGGTTATCTCCATCCCTCAGTTACACCAGCAAGAAAATGCAAGGGGAACAAGCCACACAGAGGCGGAAAGCTGAGAGTAACCTCAGGAATCACCCAGCACCCCTAGCCCCCTGCCTGGGAGGTGGTGTGAAACAGCCTGTAGGGTTCCCTCCCCTCTCATATCGCCTCTCTCTCAGATGGACAGAAGGGGTCACCTGCTTCAGTGAACCTGCCTGTGCTCCCCACCTGGAGAGCACAGGAGCAACACAACAGAAAGGAGAGGGAAAGCAGGATGTAAGGAGCACAAAGGCATCCATCCTAGACAGCAGCTTGTAAAGAATGTTTTGGTAGCTGCCCCCAGATTGTCTCCTAGAGATCATTGGTTGATCCCATGAGGGCTCCTCAGCTATTTCAAAATAGCTCCTCAGAAAATAGCTTTAAATAAAGGCCTCCACAGGCGCACTCTTACAAAGCACTGACACAATTCTAACGTCCCTTCAATGTATGGCCTACAACAGATCCTGCACCCAGGAATTTAAATCAGGTCACTCGTAAACCCCACTAGGTCCACTGCCTAGAGACCCCAGCCCAGGGGTGGCACAGGGCATATGCGGTTTTCAAAGCCCCATGTGTCCCTGTTTTAAGTCACTACCTCTGGAGTAAATAAGCACCTTCTAATCAATCCCTTCATAATGGGAACTTCTGACTTCTAAAGACCCAGCTCATCAATCATAGATTTCACTGCTTTGGGTATGCTGACTGTGAAGTTCTCAGGGGAGCTGTCTGGCAGATGCTTCCATAATCGGATCTGTGGTTTAGAGAGGGTTCCAGTCTGGAGCTAAGAAGTGGAAGCTCAGGCAGCAGTTAAAAGATCAGCCTAGATGAGCATGCAAAAACACAAGCAGGAAGAACAAGCTAACCATCAACAGTAACCAAAGTAAAGGACAGTGAACAGAGACACTAGAAATTCTGATCAGAGAAAGGCAAGACATGGGGCAAGGGTCATGACTGCTCTGCTTCCTGCTGCACTCCACGAAGCCAACAAAGTAGCTCATTAACATTCAAATGTTCACGAAATAAAACAAAAAGTGAACCACACTCATCTGAGGCAGAGGAAATCTTAGCTATATCTTTAGAAAGATTTTAAGAAAAACAGACAAAAAGATTTTAGGGTAATATGGTATTAATCAGAACCCTCTCAATCCCTGAAAAATTTCTGTTCATTAAAATTTTAAACTACTGTAGGTTTCAGCTCATGATTTTATGTAACATTAGTTTCCTAAGAAACAGAACGTGCCCAAATACTTCACACTTTGTTTTCTCTCAATTTCCACAATATCACTCAGAAAATCATTCACTGAAAAATAAAACTGCTTAAAACATTAACATGTTACTTCAGCAGTTATCTTTTATTTACTGCTTCATGGTCTTCGTTAATTCATCCAGTTTTTAAAACACCAACATTTTAAGGAATGCTTTTCAAAAGATATCAAAATAGCAGGAGACCAGCAGAAAGCTATTACTTATAGCTAACTTGCTATCTCCAGACTTACTAGGTTCTTAACCACATGACGTTTCCTAAGGCTAATCTTCCCAAGCATACTGACTAAAGAACTACTTCAAAAGAGATCTGCCACGGACTTGGTACAGAATGAATGAAATTTACCATTAAAAAAGAGACAGAATGGAGGGTCCCAAAATAAAATACAATCAGGAAATGCTGCATATTTACCTCCCTTAGAGAGTCTCAAACACTCTGAGAATGCTATAATAGAAACCTGCCGCACTAAACACATCCAGAATTTTATGAGGTAGCATCAACTAACAGCTCCAAGAATGGGAGTCCTCCAGAGGAGCCCCTACCTTAGCTCAAACCTACCTAAGGAGCTATCCACGGGCTAGAAGCTGTCCATCAGCTCACCAGTCAGTCAGTCAGTCAGTCAGAGACCCTTCATTATCTCCTCTCACACCTCACCCCACTCTATGCCCTCCCCATCCACCCCACCACCACCGTGGAGCCCAATTATGTGCCTGTGATAATGAGATTCAGCATGCAAAGGTTGGGTAGGCCTGACATAATACAGTATGAGTGATATTAGTAGCAAATTTCATTATACAAGAGACTCATGAGAACAACAGGGGACACACATTTTTTAATTACACATCTAGACTTTGAAAGTCGAAAGTCACACACCTCAATATTCTCAAATGCCCATACCTTTTCTTATTATATATGAGTAAAACAGGTATATCCATGTCAGGTTAGCCAACACATTGCCTTTCTAGAACCCACCTGGTCATTCAAGTTACTGCTTAAACTTTGAAATGAAAACACAAGAAAAAAGAAACCATAACAAAGGGTTTAACAATATTTATATCACAGTATTCACACTTGTTATGTGTGATTTGAAACTCCTGAGCCTCTAATTCACTGAAGTGACTAAACACGTTTCGGTTTTCAGGATCTGAACTAGGGTTCACTTGCACAGCCACACAGGCCTACACGGTCTTCCAGGAACAGAGCAACCCCAGGCTAGAGCCACACAGAATCTGCACACTACCTGCTCTCATTTCCTGGGGGTCACTGAGGCTGTCCACAGACACAGCCAGGGAAAGTGTGGCAGAGCGGGGGCTATTTGTTATAGGGAATATCCAAGAGAGGCAAGTAGGGAAATGGAACAGCAAACAGGCTGATACCCACCTGTGTCAAACTTTCAGAGGAAAAATTTTTCAAGTGAAATTCCTTTTTTTTAAGATTTAGGAACAGAAAACCATGCTATCTGTATAATAAACTGTGAAAATTGGGTGTATGTATAGAATTACCTGGTGTGATCAAATACAACTCAAACTAAAGTTATCTGACACTGAACAACACTCATCTACAACTCCTATGGTGGGACAAGTACAATAAGCAATCACCTAAATGACAGCTTCCTTACATGGCCCAAAGTTCCAGTTTGGCTTTCCCTTCTCCCTCCTTCAGTTCAGTGTCTTTACTAAGAAATTTCCCTGGTATCTCTTTTTCTTCTAAAGTTTTTTTTTTTTTTTTTTTTAAGATTTTATTTATTTATTTTTAGAGAGAGGGGAAGGGAGGGAGAAAGAGGGAGAGGAACATCAATGTGTGGTTGCCTCTTATGTGCCCCCTACTAGGGACCTGGCCCACAACCCAGGGTCTTGACTGGGAATTGAATTTGCAACTCAGCCCACTGAACCACACCAGCCAGGGTTCTCACAGCTATCTCTTAAACCACCCCTACCTCCTTGATGTGTCATGCCCAGGCTTCTCCCAGAGTCTCCAATACCAATCACGGCTATTTTCTTTGAGCTGCTCTCTTGGCTCTCTACTCCTATGTCAGAGCTACAGCCAAGAAAAGGATCCAAGAGTCCTGTACTAATCTTCCTCTGCCCTCATCCTAACCTCCCCCATCCTGTCCTGGACGGGTACTCCTTCCTGCTCTCCAAGCACAGCTCTGTGCCCTGCCACAGTACTTACGCAGGTAATGACTACCAGTTGTTTTTTATTTGTTGTGTGTGTGTTTGTTTTGTCTCTTTCCCTCACTACGCCAAAGAAGTTTTGGGTAGAGGGCTCACAGCTGCATTCCTGGCCCAAGGTTGAGAAGCATGGCTCTGAATGCTCAGGAATCAGACATCAGGGAGCCAGGAATGATAACAAGGAAGAAGATATGGACCTGCTGCCAAGTCTTAGAGCCCAAAAAACTGGGTTTTAGGATTGAGAGAGAGTATGACCTTCAGACACAAACACAGAAATTATTTCAACACAGCTGTAACACACTACTGGAGGGAGATGGTGGCACAGGTACTTTCTTCACATATGGGAAATCCCATTAACAATCTTTTAAAAGCAAATATTGTGAGAAATACCTGTGGGGGATGACATTTCATATCCCACGTAATTAAGGGCTCACATACCTCATGTTGAGGATATTGGAAATATTTTCCAAGCATGTTTTCCTCAGTAGTTAAATGTGTTCTATGGGCTCCAGTCCTAAACCGGGTAAGAGATCCCAACTTACCAAATAAGAGATTCAACTTTTAAAAACAAGTTAAAGATGGACACCACTCTGCACACTTGTGGTATTTCCAGTAATTAAACCCAGTAATAATAATTATTATTACTGGGTTTAAGGGACCCAATAATTATTGGCTCAAAGAAGAAAGCAGAAAGGCAGAGACTAAGTACATGTCCCTCTTATTGATAGCTACTTCAATGGACCAGTTCTAAGTTCCCAAATATAAAATGGAGAAAGAAACTTGATTAAAACCAGAAAAAGCAGTAGCAAACTTAGTACATTACTAAACCAAGATGTGAAGCTAGAATTAAATTCACTTAATAACCTTTTCATAAACGCCTGCTATCACATGGAAGTTCACTGTGGCTACTTTCCATTAAAGCTGCTGCTGCCGAAGGTGGCCGGTTGGCTTAGTTGGTTAGAGCGTGGTACTAATGACACCAAGGTCGCCGGTTCGAACCCTGTACGGGTGGGCTGTACTTTGCCCTGGCTGGTGTAGCTCAGTGGATTGAGCACGGGCTGGGAACCAAAGGGTCTCGGTTCGATTCCCAGTCAGGGCACAGGCTAGGTCCCCGTGAGGGCCATGTGAGAGGCAACCATACATTGCTGTTTCTCTCCCTCTCTGTCTCCCTCCCTTCCCCTCTCTTTAAAAATAAATAAAAAATAAATTAATTAATTAAAAAAAAAAAGTTGCTGCTTCCTTGTTCATACAGCCCATAAAAGAGCAAGCTATGGATCACGCATGGCTTAATGTGTCTCTTAGAAAGAAAACACAGGTAAGAGACCTGAAAAGTAAAAGAACATGTAGGAACAAGGAGATAATCTTCCTAATACATTCTCAGTAGCCAGGGCCTTACAGGAGCACAGCCGCTAAGTGTGTCCACGAGCTTAGAAAGGAGATCCTGACAACAGTCATAAAGATGATCTTAATGGGTTAGAGTAAAAGGCAAAAAAAAAAAAAAAAAAGGTTAACAATGAAGATTTTTCCTTTTTTAAAATGGGTACAACTTGTTGTAAGGGAATGTTCACAGTGAGGTCACTAAAAGAGCAATGAATCTCACCAACCAAAGCCATCAGGCAGCGAGCACCACAGCCTGTCTGGCAGCCCATCTCACAGTCTGTGGAACACAGCCGTGCAAAAAACCACTGGGACTTCTTACACCAGCAACAGCTCCCAAGTCCTGCATTGCCCGTGCACACTCACTCTCCTCATTAGTGTCAATAAGGCAAATGTGACCTCTACTAAATTTAAAAAGATCATACTCAGATTAAAATCAACTTTAGCAGCCATTCTTAAACTCCTGAAGTTTTACATTAAAAAGGTAGAAGTAAAGGTTTACTCCCAGGGATTTTCCCAAGGAGACAAGTTAAAATTTCTCCTCTTTTCAATATTGTAACCTAAGCTTATCATTAAAGCAAAATTTAGAAAGTGCTACTACAGATCCTGACCTAGGGAAGGCATATTAGACTGGAATCATCTCTCTAGAAAGTAGATTGGGACTCTGAACAATCTTGATTGTAGTTGGCAAATATTCTATTTTCTTCTACTGTATTGTTTTATTCTTAAAGATACATATATATAGATAGATATAGACATAGATATATAGAGAGAAAATATATCAATCAGAACAAATTAGTGTATTTCCTAGCATATTTTTGTTGTTTAAATTGTTTTTGCTTTAATTACAAGTTTAGGTTACAATTTTGAAAAGAGGATAAATTTTAACACAATTTAAACAACAAAAATATGCTAGGAAACGCACTAATTTATGATATATATATTTCTTTAAAAATAAAGCAATACAGTAGAAGGAAACAGAATCTCTGCCAACAACAAACTTGTCCCAGGTCACAATTCACTTTCTAGAGAGATGATTCTGGTCTAGTATGCCTTCCCTAGGTCAAGATCTGGAGCAATACCTTCTAAAAAGTTCAAAGCCTGGTCTCTAGAATTCAATCACATCAGCATCAGACTCAGGCAGGGGTGCCCACCACAGTAATTAACAGCAAACCAATCAATAGTTTATCTCCTAATAAATATGAGAAGGGAAAGAGACTCTTTGCAACTTAACCCCAAATGCCACCAGTGGCCAGAATTAAACTCAATATGCAATGACAGACAGACACAAAGCCATAAAGGACTGACCATAAGTTCAAGACCACCATCTCAACCAGAAGAAAGCTGCCACGGAAATCTTTCACTGCACTCATTCCTAACCCCCAAGGAAGAAGGGATATTTGTTACCTAGGGGTCAGAACTCTAGCCTTGGCTGGAAACAAGAGAAAAAGCCTCAGGTTCTTTGATCGCATATGCACAAGGTATGGATGGAGGCAGGGCTTGGGACTGATGAGGAAGGTGCATGTCTGTCCGCGCGACAGAGCAGCTTACCTCCGTGGAAGTCTGTTGATGTCAGGGTCATGTGCCCACTGTCCATTGGGCTGCCATCCCTTTGAGGAGAGGGAGACACTGATGGGAACCAAAGGATCTTCTAAAGGCAAGTTCTTACTGCAAGCTGGCCCAAAGGTCCCTGCAATCAAAGAAATCATTGTGGTTTTGCATTTGGCATATTTATGCCCTTTCTTTTAGGGACAAGTCTGAAAGATTTCTCAATGAATCTTAACTTTCAAAAAGAAAGCATCCAGAAATATAGAACTACCCAGGTATAAAAGAGACAAGACAAAGGCAGGAAGTCTCATGCTACACTTCAGGGCAGAAAGTCAGCGTAATAGCATTTTCTTCCCAAAGAAGAGGCATAAATCAATTGTTACTTTTAAAGAACCAATGCCTTCTACCAAACATTTCAACACAAGTCAACTCATCACACCGGTTTAAAATACGTGAGCCATGACTACTCCAAACTCCATGTGCCAGCCTACACCACTCTTGGCTAGAAGCAAGTAAAAAAGGATTGTACATAAATGAAAAATATAGGTCATTAACTTCTGTAAGCACTGGTCTATAATCAACCTGGCCATTGACCTATCTCCACTGATTCTACTAATAAATACAAGGAAAAGTCATTAGAGCTAATCAAAACATATAATGAATCACAAAAACGATCTCATACTAAGTCAACCAAAAATCATAAGAATTAGGAAACTAAGTACCTCATCCAGTGTAACAATGTGTGGTCTACTTAACAGGTTATGTAAATTGTTTTCAGCAATTCAATCTGCCGTAAACCAATAGCCACCCAATGCCAAAACACTGATAACTTCCCAAATGACTGCAGAGTTAGCAAAGCTCTTTGTGTATATTTCTACTGTCCATCATCTCACAATTTCCTTTCCAAAAAAAAAAAATCCTCTTCCTTTAGGCAAAAAAATACCTAAAGATGTTTGATCCTTGCTACGGCAATAATGCAAATAATAAATCAGAATACTCTTTTTATAGTTATCTCTGCATCACACATAGAAAGGGAGACGAAAAAAACAATCTACTCACACTGAGGGAGAATGTGTTTTAAAGGTTTGATTCAATATATTTTTTAGATATCCAGTCAAAGGGGATGGAGAAAAGGTATCAACAAATTAATTAACTTCTTTCAAGATGAATCAGCACAACAGGGACCAAAAGACTCCCAAACAAACCAAGGAAATCTTTAGGTCTGGTAGATTTTCAAAAGGGATGGAACTAACTCCACATCATTGTATCCTTCAGATCCCAACAGTTCACAGTTGTCAGATAAAAAAGCACTATTACCACAAAGGACCTGCCCTACAATAGATATAAGGGTGAAGAACGAACACAGGCTGTCAGGAAAACCTCATTTCTGCAGAAAGCAAGTTTGCTAATAAGTAACTGGACTGGCTATAAGGAGAAGGAATGTCATCTCAGCCAGATTGTTTTATGGGCCACCACAGAACCATCCACAGGAGAAAAACAAGGAAGGGCATGCTGACAAAGAAAGCTACAGGACCACAAAGCCAAAAGGATTCTTGGCAGAGACTGGGTATGAACAAAGTAGGCGGAGAGACCAGAGCCACCCTGCGTGGCGACTGAAGTAGCTCTCCATTTGCAAGAGTCAGATTTCCCAGCAACAAAGTCAAGATTTTCTAGGCATTGACTAGGTGTCTGGATCTATCTCACAACAGGCCATAGCTACTGGAACAAATTCTCATGCAAATCCATTCATTTAAGATGTAAGAGCTACAGAGTAAACATCACCTATGCAATGAAGATTAAATAAAACCATTTATACATGGCAGCCAAGAATTTCCTCTTTTGAACTACCCAAGAAGTTAATGAAAATTCAAGTTTCTGATTCAAGGCAAAAGTGAAATGGTGACCCTGGGCTAAGAGCCCACAGATCCATTGGCTGGCTAATTTGCTCAAGCTTCCAGTGAGATCCCAATGGCCACAGGCACAGGGAGTGCTCACAGGTAAGCAGATGCCAGATTACCCAGAAGGGCGATGGCACGGAGCAGACATTAAAAAAAAAAAAGGGCATGTCAAAGACAAGACCTACAAGAACTCCTTGTCAGAGGTGTCGATGGCTGATCCGTTCAACCAACACCTCCACCTTTCTCTCTCCCCTGACTTTGTGACTCGGAAGAAGTTCCACTGACCCTTCTCCCAGCTCCAGAGATAAATCCTGTTTGGTGGGAGCCAATGAGGTAGCCCCAACCCCCAAGCCAGGGTCTGACTAAGGCATCAGTCTGCAATGGGTTCTGATGAATTAAATATAAGAAAGTGGTCTGGGGAGGCTTCTGAGAAAGGTTTCTGGAACCTGAAGAAGCAAATTCTTCCAGGAAAAAAAAAATGGTTCTTTTTCTGTCCACAGGTAAGGCCTACAAAGAAAGAAGAAACCTGCATTCTCAGTGACACTGCTGATCACCCGCTGTACTACAACCTGAAGCTACCCCTCTTTGGGAATATTTTGCTTTGTAAGGAAATGCACACTCTTATCGTTTAAACCTTCCCAGGTCGTCCTTTCTCTAACAATAGAAACATCCTTAGTGGTAATTTTCTCTAACGCTGAAAGCCACCTTCTGTGTGCTGATCTCTGCTGATGCCCTTTCTCTCAAGATGATCCTACAGATCAGCAAATTCTCACTCTTGACCTCACACAGAATCACCTGGAGAGCTTTTAAAACTCCCCACCATCTATATCACAGATAAAAACTGGGATCTCAAGGCAGGATCAGGCCTCAGGAGTTTTTAACCTTCCCGGGTGATGCCAAGATCCCACTGCTGCAGGTGATCAACCATCCCCCCTCAGGGGAGAAAAGATGCAAAGGTAATACACCCCTTCCTCAAGACTGAATGGTTTCACTCAAGTGAAATGGGCCCAGCTACTGCCTAAGACATCTGAAATTTACTCTGTAGAAAGGGGAACAAGCCATCACAGAGAAGAAATACAATAGGCAAATGAGGGAGAAATATCTGATAAGACAACAATCAAGTGCAGGGAAGTCAATGGTGAACCATGAATGAGGAACCTCCAGCACTGAACTCCAGCTTACCTACCAACACTGTGTCACTAGGAAAATATGACATCACTCAACTTCTCCGTGCTCTGGTTTTCTAATATAGAGAATAAAAAGTGTGGGCCAGGTGCCTCCAAGTTCCTTTCCTCTTCTAATAATCTCTGGTTCTAATCTCTCTGACTGTGCTCAAGAAATACTTTAGTAATAGCAAGCTAAGCCAAATCAGAGACTGAAAAAACTTAAAAGACAAACATGTACAATCTCGTTATTTTGAAGACAGGACACAGGCCCAAGAATAGGTACGACACTGTTGATTTACTTCAGAGCCAGGACTAAATCTTCAGCAGAAGGTCTCTACATGGCCTAGAGCTTGGGGTCAAAAATGGCTATCAAAGAACAGAAAAATGATGGGTAAAGACAGTCTTCCTCCTTTTTAACGAGGTCTCTTCCCTAGCTCCTTTATGTTATTTCCCAAAACCAAATTTGCAGACCTTTCTCCCAATCCACAAACCTCTATTCCAAGTCACACTGGAGACGCATTATCCCACAAGCCCACCTGGCCCAAAGGCAGAGGGAAAAAGTATCAAAGTGTAATTGAAAGCTACTGTACAAAGAATACTTAGCATTATAATCAATTCGAAAATATAAAGAATTGTGTGGTTCACCATGTGGTAGTCCAGGCCACCCAGGATCCTTCCTTCCTCCTCATAGACTCTTACAAAGGGAGAAATCATTCCAAGCTGCATACACAGAAGCGATGACCACCCAGAGCCTCTCCCAGACACCATCTGAATGATTCTGAAGGAGACAAATAGTCCCTTCCTGCCAAGTCCAAATACAAAAACTTCCCGCAAACAGAAAACATCTGCTCAAAATGAACATACAAGCCACTGCAGTGTTTTCAGTTTAGTCACTGTGAACCAGGGTAGCCCTCCACACTAGGAACCCAGAGTAGGTTTAGAAGCTGACATGCTGAACTGCAGGCTAAAATTCTCTGCCTCGACATCCTTCCTACCCAAAACCCAGGAAGGGAATACTAGGGAGGGAAGCATTGACGGGGCCTCTCCAACAGCCTATTGTCCAAAGCAAGATAAGCTTCTATTTCTTTGTTGGATATATGAGAACTGTGCAAAACTGCAGACCGGGGTTAAGAAGCTGCCTTAGATAAGGATTGTAAAATTCTTAACTAATAAAGCCAACTCTCTGGCTTCCTTAGCAACATCAACTAAAAGGCTTTCCTCACTGCCAATTTTCTCAGAAGTCAGAAAGGCTCACCTTAAATCTAGCCAAGTGCCACCTATTCACACCAAAGTTGAAAGAGAAAAATCACATATCTTTAAAACTACAGTAAAAAGGATGTGCTATGATTGGTTTAAAAATAAACAAATAATAAACCTCTAGGAATAGAAGCAGACATCCTTAATTTTAAAAAAAATTAAAATAAAGGTTGTACACCAACACTCTAGAGCAAATACCATACTTATTAAAGCAAAATTTAAGATCCATTTTCTTTAAGATCAAGAACAAGACAAATATATCCTTCCTATCACTATATAATCAACAGAACACTAGAGGTCACAGACAAAGCACACACTGTCAGCAAAGTCAACTACATAGGCAACACAGTACCAGAGGTCATGGTCAAAATGTAAGGTGGTGATAAGGATGGAAAAGAAGGCAGAAAACTATCATTATTTGTAGGTATAAACATATGCATAGAAAACTAGTAATATCATCACATGCAATGTGAAAATAATCATCACCATTCCCTTAACTAAGCAATAACCAATCCAAAAACCTATCACTAAAATAGCAATAAAAACTTTGTATCTAGGAAATGACTTATGAATCCACGAGATCTTTATGAAGGGAAGTTTTGAACTTTATTAAAGCTCACAAACAACCTACACAAAAAGACAGGCATTTATGTTCAAGGAATGGGAAGGCTTAAGATCAGTTTTTAAATTTTAGTAGGATCTTAAACAGAAAATGTAGAAACATTCTAAGCCTTATATAAAAGATAAAAGGTCTTTAAAGACTTCGTAAACTTTTTTTTTTAAGATTTTATTTTTATTTATTTTTTTTAGAGAGGGGGAAGGCAGGGAGACAGACAGGGAGAGAAAGAGCAATGTATGGTTGCCTCTCACATGGCCCTCACGGGGACCTGGCCTACAACCCAGGCATGTGCCCTGACTGGGAATCGAACTGGGACCCTTTGGTTCCCAGACCGCGCTCAATCCACTGAGCTACACCAGTCAGGGTATAAACTTTTTTAAAGTAGTAAAAATGTGTCTGTGGGGAGAGGTAAACAGGGTTACCCCTTTCAGATATTAAGACTTAAAACAAAACCAAGGTAAAAATTTAAAACACACACACACACCATGAATGATATTGGTCCAGGAACAGAACAGAAAATCCAGAAACAGCCCTAGCCACACACATGTGTATATGTTTGTATATATGTGTATACATATATTCCACATATACATACAAACACATACATATATACACAGGGTCTGACTGGAAAAGGTCCAGCCATTGTTAATATGATGAGAACAGTTTGTGCCACACCTATGTAACTTGGCAGAGAAGGAGAGTGGACTGGAATGCACATGTGTGAATAACGATGACTTCACTGTAGTGGTCAGTGGGGGTAGTAGACATTGTTGAAGGAGCATGTGTACTGTATGGCCATCATATTCAAAATGATTGAGCGAGTAGAGGAACAAATCTGCATCACATTTTATGATCAGCTTGAACTTCCTCTGCAGAAACCATTCAGATGATTCAAAAGGCCGCAGCTATGAGCAATAACTGGTGATTGGTGGCTTCATCTCCACAACATGTCCGCTCATGCATCATGTCTCATGCAGTTTTTTGGAGAAACATGAAATCACCCAGGTGACTGAGCCTCCCTACACCCAAGATTTGGCACCCTGAGAACTTCTGCATTTTCCCAAAACTAAAATCACCTTTGAAAGGGAAGAGATTAAGACTGTCAGTGAGATTTGGGAAAATATGATGGGGCAGCTGATGGTGATTGGGAAAACTGTGTGAGGTCCCAAGACCGAGGCATCATTGTCTCATGTACAATGTTTCTTGTATCTTCTTCAATAAATGTCTCTATTTTTCATATTACACAGCTGGATACCTCTGGACAGAACTCGTATAAGACATTGGTGTGATATAGCATCGTACATGAGTGGGGAAAAGATAATTTATAAAAGAGCAAGTAAAAACCTATCCCACTACATGAAGTAAAATAAACCCCCCCTACTTCATACTACAAACCAGATCAAAACATCTAAATGTAAAAAGCTTCTATAAAACAGAAAATAAAATGGAAAACGTCACAAAAAATATGAATGACTCAACAAAGTAGAAAATGCTAAGGGCTAAGAATATGAGATGTTCAAAATTACTATTAATAGTAAAAATACAAATAAGCATAATAAAATCCCATATTACACCTAAGAGAGTGGAAAAATTGTGTACAACAAAGGAAATCATTCACAAAATAAAAAAGCAACCTAAGGAATGGGAAAGATAATTGCAAATCATATATCTGATAAGGGACTAATATCCAAAATATATAAAGAACTCTAACAACTCAACAGCAAAAAAGCAAACAATTCAAATAAAAAATAGGAAGATCTAAATAGACATTTTTCCGAAGAAGACATATAGACATATGAAAATATGCTCAACATCACCAATCATCAGGAAAATGCAAGCCTATATCACAATGATATATCACCACACATCTGTTAGGATGGCTATTATCAAAAAGAAAACAAGTGTTGTTGCGGACAAGGAGAAAAGGGAACCCTTGTGTACTTTTGGCTGGGAACATAAACTGCTGAAAACACTACGGAAAATGGTATGTGTTCCTAAAAAAATTAAAAAGAGAATTAACATATGATGTACCAATTCCACTTCTGGGTATTTATTCAAAGAAAACAAAAACAGTAATTTGAGTATGTACTCCATGTTCACTGCAGCATTATTTACAATAGACAAGATATGGAAGCAACATAAATAAACGTCCATCGACGGACAAATGAATAAAGAAATTGTGACACACACACACACACACACACATATGAGTATTATTCAGCCATTAACAAAAAAAATAAAATCTTACCATCTGTGACAACATGAATGGACCTTTAGGGCATTACGCTAAGTGAAATAAGTCAGTAAGAGACAAATACCATAAGATCCCTCTCATATGTGCAATCTAAACATAAAAAATAAACATACACAAAGAACAGACAGGTGGTTGAAAGAGGCAGGTGGAGGGGAATGAATAGACTGGGTTTTGGTTTTTATTTTTTGGTTTAAATAAACTGAATTTAAAAAATTTTTAATCAGAAGGAAAAATTGGAAAGTTTTACATCAGTGTTGGCAAGAAAGGAAACAAACCATGCTCAACATCATTAGCCATGAGAGAAATGCAAACCCAAACCACAATGAAATACCACTTCACACCCAGTAGGGACAGCTATAATCAAAAGGACAGATAATAAATGTAATGAGGATATGGAGAAACTAGAACCCTCGACTTACTACTGGAGGGAATATAAAATGGTGCAGATGCATCAGAAAACAGTGAACTGTTCCTCAAAAGGTTAAACATGGTTACAATATGACCCCATAACTCTATTCACCCAAGAAAAATTAAAAGTTGCCATACGATCCAGCAATCCTACTTCTAGGTGGTCTTTTGACTCATTGGTCATTAGAGTAGTGTTAATGAATTAAAACTGCACAGGAATGTTTATAGCAAGCAACATTACTCGTAACTGCCAAAATATGGAAACCACCCAAGTGCCCTTCCACAGGTAAATATGGTACATCCATACAATGGTATACCACTCAACAAGAAACAGGAACAAACAACTGACACATGTGCAAACATGTATGAATCCCAAATGCATTATGCTAACTGAAAGAAGCCAAGAACAACAGGCATGTGATTCCATTTATATGACACTCTGGGAAAAGCAAAACTACAGGGACAGAAAACAGATCAATGGCTGCCAGGGGTTGAGGTGGGGAATGGGTCAGGTATTCTTTAGGATGCTGAGACTGTCTATATCCTATGTGTAGCAATGGTTATTGGAATCTACACATGTGTTGAAATACACAGACCTGTAAGAATTGGATACTCAAAGTTAATTTTATTGTGTTCAAATTTTTTAAAATCACTGTATGTGGCAAGGAAAAGTAAGTTCATACACAGTACACAAAACAATGTTTTATCTACAGAGGACATACATATCCTAAGATATATCAGAACTTGTGGTACAGCGCTGACCAGTTTGGCTCAGTTGGTTGGGTATCTTTCTGCAAAGCAAGAGCTTCACTATTGAAACTCCCAGTCAAGGCACATGCCTGGGTTGCAGGTTTGGTCTCAGTCTGGGAGAGTACAAGAGGCAACCGATCAATGTCTTTCACACATCAATGTTTCTCTCCTCTTTCTCCCTCCCTTCCCCTCTCTCTAAAAATATATAAATAAGTATTTTTTAAAAATTAACTTGTGGTACAAAAGAGCAGTGCAGTGGGGATGAAGAATGAAATATTAAAATGAATCAAAACAGAACAAGGGTCTTACACAGATCAGTAATGATGGTGCCACAAATCAAAAAGTATCAAATTCAACTCAACTCCCCTCATCTAATGTCCACAAATGGAAAAGAGGGAAAGAAACACAGTAAGAAAATAATCACTTGACTTAAAATAAGCCATTTTATTGGCTGGGCAGTTAGCCCGAAGTTCAGAGGCTACAGTGGGAAGATCTCTGCTTTCTCATTATGAATGACATACCATGTAGAAGGAGGGAAGGAAGGGAGGGAGGAGTGGAATGAATCAGCATCTTATTGTTTTTTTCATTCATTAATACTACTCCAATGACCAAGTCAAAAGAATATAACTTTAAAAAATTACCGTATTTTTCAGACTATAAGATGCACTTTTCGTCCCCAAATTTGGGGGGTAAGTGGGGGTGTGTCTTACAGTCCAAATGTAGCTTACCTGGCTCGCTGTGAGTTGTTTACATTTACACTGGTGAAATATTATGCTATTAAGTTATTAAATATTTTACTACATTTTTTGCTTCAAAATTTTTTTTCCGATTTTCCTCCTCTAAAACCTAGGTGTGTCTTATGATCCGGTGCATCTTATAGTGCGAAAAATAAGGTATGCCAAAATACATCCATCTGTCATGTACACAATATAATCAATCCTTTACCAGAATAAGATGCACTTACATAAAGGACTTAGTTATTTCTAAAACTCCTCAAGGGACTTTTTCACATTAGTTTTCCCAGTGAATCCAATGGGTAAAACTACCCTAAAAATTTTTAGGAACTGAAAAAAAAACTTACTATGAAGGTGGGGACCTGAATCCACTGGTAGACAAATACTCACTTTATAGATATATTTCCTTAATAGTCATACTATTGGGTTCGCCAAAAAGTTTGAGAATCTGAACAGAGTTTAGTTGTCTTTAACGTTGTTCAAAACAACTTAGATTGTATTATGACAGCTATCATATCAGCATGTATTTAAAAAAACTTATCAAAATTGGTGAATCTGTAGCCATCTTAAGCAGAAGAAAATAAACAATACATGCAGCATGCTATGCTTTATTATCTCAAGAAAGGCAAAAACACAACTGAAACACACACAAAACACAAGGCCCACGGCCAAATTCGGCCCTCCACATTGTTTTATCCAGCCTAGCACCTTGTTTCTACCCTGCGGCAGCACTGAGCTCCTTGCCCCTAGTTAAGGAGTAGTTGCATTTATACAGTCCTAAAATTACATTCGGCCCTTTGAAGGCAACCGCAAGGCTGATGTGAACCCCACTGAAAATGAGTTTGACACCTCTGGTATATGGAGAAGGTGCTGTGACTGACGGAACATGTCAAAATTGTTCTGCCAAGTTTCATGCTAGAGATTTCTCTCTGGATGATGCTCCACAGTCAGGTAGACTAGTTGAAGTTGATAGTGATAAAATCGAGACATTAATTGAGAACGATCAACATTATATCACACGGAAGATAGCCAACATGCTCAAAATATCCAAATCAATAAAGTTCCTGGTGAAAATGAAAAATGTGTCTTTTATCCTACGGGAAAAACTCAACAGAATTTTTGGCCAACTCAACACAACAAAAACAACCAAGACAAAGTAAACATTTGATAAACACACCTTTTTTGTTTATTGGGTTTTTGCCTTCAACCTGATTTTCTTGGGTTAAACTGGCTTGATGTTTGAGAGTACTACATAATTTACTGTAAAAGAAAATGATAACTATAATAATCTTTTTTAAGACTCATGAATTCTAAGTCATCTGGCACAGATAACTTTTCTCTTAATATTATCATTTGTAGCCCTGGCTGGTGTAGCTTAGCAGACTGAGCACCGGCTGCGAACCAAAGGGTTGCCGGTTCGATTCCCAGTCAAGGCACACGCCTGGCCTGGGTTGCAGGCCAAGTTCCCAAGGGGGCCACATGAGATGCAACCACACATTGATGTTTGTCCCCATCTCTTTCTCCCTCCATTCCCTTCCGTCTAAAAATAAATAAATAAATAAAATCTTTAAAAATATTACCATTTGCTAAAAATCACCCATGTTACATGTCAGGCACTTTACTTATATATAATTTCAATCTCTATTAGTAGTCCAGTAAGGTTAAGTTCATTTATCTGCATTTATCTGCATTTTATCCTTGAGGAAGTCAGCAGCCTGAAGAGCACCCACATAATTAAGTACATATACTAGGATCTGACTAAAGCCCTGGCTATAACTCTAAGTAAATCTCAAAGTGGAGATTTTAATAGTCTGGCACCTTTACCCCTCCCCCCAAAAAAACCAACTTAGAGATTTATATTATTAAAGAGAATGAGCAGAACTTTTGAATGATTCATTTTAAAAAAATGTTTAAAATCCTACAACACCAATTACTGTCCTCTGTTATGATCTTATATCATTTTAGTATGTCTTCACTGCTTAAATAAGAAATCAAAAAAATCCTCGCTCTCTTCCTGTACACCTCCCAAAGTACCCCCTTACACACAATACACAAAGTTTCACTATGACCTTGTGGATGGTATTTTTCTAGGGGGGAAGGGGAAATCTCCAGTGGTATTATGGTTGGCACACAGAGGTCTCTGGTTAATTAAACATTCTAGCTGGTTTAATTTCCCAAAAAGTAAACATTTAAACCACAACAAATTAAGTTCTTCTATGGTATGTCATAATCTATTGGGAACTTTCCAAGCCTCCAATTCATCAAAATAAACAAACTTTCACTGTTATATTATTCCTTCTCTTCCCTAAATTGTTGTTATTGTGTTTAATCTTTCAAGGGGAAATATGCTACAGAGCAGTGCTGTGATTTGATCACATCTACACAGTCAAAATGAATTCCACTCCCCTAATCTTAAACAACATTCATAAATTTACACCATTTAACTATTGTTTTCAATATTTTTTCTAGGCTACATCACTGAAACCAAACACTATGAGATCTTTTCATGATAACCCAGTAATAAAGAAACCATATGCAGCTCATTTCCTGTTTGACCAATCTTGCTATATAAAAGCCCTCTAACATGAGATGCCCCCTCTCCCATCTCTACTGTAAAAAACTAAGAATATTACCTTTTTAAAGGGCAAAAAAACCCACACATATAAGCCACAATTATTTTCAATTGTGTGTCCAAGACCCATTTGTCCTTACATAGCAATTTATTTTGTATCTTACTTGACAGGACTAAACTAGTTTAAATTTCATAAGCCTACTGAGATAATAGGAAAACAGCCTCTGGCTCATCCATGAGGGTCTTCCTCTGCCAAGAAAATTCTTGAAACTGTTATACAAAAATGGGCAGATAGAGTCACAGGTCTAGAACTTCTGGTCAAGAAGGAGGCATAGGTAAACATGCCTCACCTCCACACATAACTACAGCAAAATATACAACTAGAATACAAAACAAATATCACCCAGATTCATCAGAAAATCAAGCTGTGTAGAAGCCTGACAACCAAAGATCTAAAGAAGCCACATTTGTCCAGATGGGTAGGAGGGAGGAGACACAGAGAGGTATGGAGACATGGAGTGGCACTGGCATGGAGAGGCACAGAGACAGGAATGGGTGGTCCCACATCCATTTATGGTGGCTAAAAAATGGGAGGAATACCTAGGGAGTAAGGGATCCCAGCCCCAGTCCAGACTACTCAGCCCAGGGTTCCAGTGGCAGGAAGATAGATCCCAGTACTTCTGGCTATAAAAACCAGTAGGGGCAGAAAAAACTGTGGTATTTACAAGAGACTCCTCTTAAAAGGCCCCGCAACTGGCTTAGGACTCACAGAGAATCACCTGCTTTGGGATTCAGCACCAGGGCAACAGAGACATATGGGGAGAAAATGAAGTAGCAGTGCTGGGAAACAGCTTCCTCCTGGGCAAAACTCCAGAGGACAGGCAGGGGGCATTGTCTGTTCTGCAAGCCCTCCCCCACAAAGAGCAACAGATTGGTAACAGGGGTTGCCCTGCCCTCACAATTACCTAAGGCTCCGCCACATACAACTTAACAAATATGCTTTTCTACAAAAGGCCACACTACTAACACAGGAAGTCAAAGCAGCTCTACCTAATAAACAGAAACAAACACAGGTAGGCTGCCAAAATGAGGAGACAAAGAAATATGGCCCAAATGAAAAAAAAAACAAAAACAAAACAAAACAAAAAAAAACAGAACAAAACTCCAGAAAAAGAACTAAACAAAATAGAGATGAGCAATCTATCAGATGCAGAGTTCAAAACACTGGTTATTAGAACGTTCCAGGAACTCACTGGGTACTTCATTGGCATAAAAAAGACCCAGGAGAAATGAACGTTGCAGAAGTAAAATAAAGAGAAATCTACAGGGAACCAACAATGGAGGGGATGAAGCTGAGAATCAAATCAATGTTTTGGAACATAAGGAAGTAAAAAGCATTCAATCAGAAAAGCAGGAAGAAAAAAGAATTCAAAAAACAAGGACAGGCTTAGGAACCTCTGGGACATCTTTAAAGATACCAACATCCAAATCATAGGCGTGCCAGAGAAGAAGAGAAAGAAACTGAAAACTTATTTGAAAAAATAATGAAAGAAAACTTTTCTAATTTGATGAAGGAAATAGACATACAAGTCCAGGAAGCACAGAGTCCCAAACAAGATGGACCCATAGAGGACCACACCAAGACACAGCATAATTAAAATGCCAAATGTTAACAATAAAGAGAGAATGTTACAAGCAGCAATACAAAAGCAGAGAGTTACCTACAAAAGAGTGCCCATAAGACTGTCAGCTGATTTCTCAAAAGAAACATTGCGGGCTAGAAGGGACTGGTAAGAAGTATTCAAAGTGATGAAATCCAAGGATCTACAACCTAGATTACTCTATCCAGCAAAGCTCTAATTTAGAATGGGAAGGCAGATAAAGTGCTTTCCAGACAAGGTAAAACTAAAGGAGTTCATTGTTGTGAATTCTGGCCAGCAAAATTCGTTTCACCATGGCAGGTGTGTTAATAAATTTACACATAATATACTGGACTAGAAATTCCAGGACCACACATCCCCTCCATTACCATCTTGGAGAGGCCCTGAGACGCGTGTTAACCATTTTTTTATTGCTGTTTCTCAGGCACTTTACATCTGAATGGTCTTCATTAACTATGCATGGACTGTAGACTTACATTAGGTGGTAGACGCCCAAGATAGCAAATCAAGAGGATAGATATGCAAATAAAAAGACAATAGGCTTGGGCTGAACTCACTGGTCTGAGGAAGCTAGGCCTGCATTAGCATAAGTTCTTTTGATTCAGGGAGTGAGAGGTTTTAGCAAGAGCAAGTGTTAAATCTAAGAAATATGCCATCCTGATTTACCTACAGGAAATTCCGGTCACACACGTGGGTCCTGCTTGCTGTCTTATGTTCCATGGGAGTCCTTGCTCCCTTAGACGTAAAACATTAGAGCTACAATTCCCATGGTGGGATGCATAAATTTCCTTTAGTTCATTATCACCAAGTCATTATTATATGAAATGCTAAAGGGAATTATATAAGAAAAAGAGGATCAAAACGATGAACATTAAAATGGCAATAAATTCACAACTATCAACAATTGAATCCAAATAACAAACTAAGCAAACAAGCAAAACAGGAACAAAATTATAGATTTGGAGTTCATGTCAAGGGTTTGCAGGGGAAGGGGGAAAATGAGGGGAAAGTTGCAGGGATTAAGAAGCACAAATGCGTAGGTACAAAATAGACAGGGGGGTGGGATGTTAAGAACAGTATAGGTAATGGAGTAGCCAAAGAATATGCATGATCCATGGACACGAACTGGGGGGGCGGCAGAGAGGGGATGGTATTGCTGGAGGGAATGGAGGTACCTGGTGGAGGCGGGCAAAGGAGAAAAAACTGGAACAACTGTAATAGCATAATTAATAAAATGTATGTTTAAAAAAAATGTATAAATATTCCTATAGTCCTAAATCTGGGAACAATGCAAGGATGCCTACTTTCATAACTTATATTCAATGTTGTATCAGAGATCCTACTCAGGGGTATAAGACAAAGGAAAGAAATTAAGGCTTTAAATATTCTCTACTCACAGGTAACAGGATTGTTTACATAGAAAACTTCAATTAAGTTGCAAAGCAACTAGAACTATTAAGTGAATGTAGCAAGTTCACAGGATCCAAGGTTAAAATACAAAAATCAGTTTTATTTTAGATACTAAAAGCAAAGAAATGGAAAATGAAATTTTAAAATCCCACCTATGATGTCAAAAGCACAAAATACGTAAAAATAAATTTGGTAAGAAACATCCAAGACATTCAACTGCAAACTATGAAATACTGGTGAGAGAAATTAAAGAATATCTAAATAAATGAAGTTCATGTATATAACAAGTTCCAAGGTAATGGACTGGATAACTCAATATTAAGACCTTGAGTCCTCCAATTAATCCACAAATTCAACACCATCCCCATCACAATCCCACTAGGTTTGTTGAGGTTAATTTTTTTTATAAATCGATACACTGTTCTGTAATTGAAATTTACTAGAGTAGAACGCAAATGCTCTCACCAAAAAGAATAGAAAAAATCTATGAGCAACTTCTGAAAGTTGTATTTAAATGTGAAGAAAGGAGCTAGAGTAGCCAAAGCAACACTGAGAAACAACAGCTGCAGCACTTAATACTCTGACTTCACCACTTAATACACAGAAAACTACATATTCAAGACAATGCTGCGTAAGAACCAACATGGGAAAAAACAGAGTCCAGAAACACACTCAAACACGTAAGTTCATTTTGTTCTTCTATGGAACCATAATTTACATACAGAAAAACCTGGCCTATTTAATGTACAGTTAGTTATATGAATTTGAGGGTATCTTCTACACTATTTTGAAATCGGGTTTGTCTCTCCCTTTGCCAGTACAACGTTGTTTGTATTGCTACTGCTTTATAATAAATCTTGATATCTGGTAAAAAAAAAAAAAAAAATCACAGGTCTGGATTCTTGTCCTAATTTATCATAGTTAATACTGTTTAACAACAGCAATTCATTATGTTTTTACTCAAATGAGACAGAATAATCTTTTACATGGTTTAAGAAATTAGGACAACTGGCCCCGTCCATGTAGTTCTGTTGGTTGGGGCACTGTCCTGTGCACCAAAAGGTCGTGGATTTGATTCCCAGTCAGGGCACATACCTATGTTGCAGGTTCAGTTCCCATATGGGGCACATTATAAGTGGCAGCTGATCAATGTTTCTTTCTCTCTCTCTCCCCTCCCCTCCCTCCCTCCCTTCCCCTCTCTCTAAAATCAATAAGCATGTCCTTGGGTAACAGTAAAAATAAATAAATAAAAATAAATAAAAAAAGGGAAGAAAGAAGAAGAAGAAAGAAGAAGGAAGAAGAAGAAAGAAGAAGGGAGGGGGAGGGGGAGGAGGAGGAGGAGG
>PVJI01009290.1:0-66099 GCA_004026765.1 Micronycteris hirsuta
TGGCTTACTTCACTTAGCATAATGCTCTCCAGTTCCATCCATGCTGTTGCAAAGGGTATAAGCTCCTTCTTCCTCTCTGCTGCGTAGAATTCCATTGTGTAAATGTACCATAGTTTCTTGATCCATTCATTTGTAGATGGGCACTTAGGTTGTTTCCAGCACTTGGCTATTGTGAATTGTGCTGCTATGAACATAGGACCTCATCAAAATAAAAAGCTTCTGTGGGGCTAAAGAAAATAGTATTAAAATAAAAAGAGAACCAACCATATTTGTACTTCTTAATCCCCTCCCCTCTTCACCAATTCCCCCATACGACACTCCCATCTTGCAACCATCAAAACGCTCTCCATGTCCATGATTCTGTCGTTTTTCATGTTTGCTTAGTTTGTCTTTCAGATTCAATTGTTGATAGATATATATTTGTTGCCATTTAATTGTTCATAGTTTTGATCTTTTTCTTAAAAAAGTCCCTTGAAAAATTTCATGTAATAATGGTTAGGTGGTGATGAATTCCTTTAGTTTTTTCTTGTCTGAGAAGTTCTTTATCCGCCTTCGATTCTAAATGATATCTTTGCTGGGTAGAGCAATCTTGGCTGTAGGTCCCTATTTTTCATGACATTGAATATTTCTTGCCAATCCCTTCTAGCCTGCAAAGTTTCTTTTGAGAAATCAGCTGACATTCTTATGGGAATTCCCCTATGATGACTAACTTCTTTTCTCTTGTGCTTTTAAGATTTTCTCTTTTTTTAAAATCTTTTGCATTTTAATTATGATGTGTCTTGGAATGGGCCTCTTTGCATCCATCTTGATTAGGACTCTCTGTGCTTCCTGGGCTTGCATGTCTATTTCCTTTACAAAATTAGGAAAGTTTTCTTTCATTATTTTTTCAAATAGATTTCCAACTTCTTGCTTTTTTCCTTCTCCTTCTGGCATCCCTGTGATGTGAATGTTGGAACGTTTGATGTTATCACAGAGGCTCCTTACACTATCCTTGTTTTTTGTTTTTTGGGGGTTTTTTTTGGATTCTTTTTTCCTGTTGTTCCGATTGGTTGTTTTTTGCTTCCTTATGTTCCAAATCATTGATTATATTCTGGACTTCATCCACTCTACTGTTGTCTTCCTGTAAATTGTTCTTTATTTTAATTAGTGTACCCTTTGTTTCTGACTAGATCTTTTTTAGGCTGTTGAGATCCTCACTAAGTTCCTTATAGCATCATTATAACCAGTGTTTTGAATTCCGCATCTGATAGATTGCTTCTTTCCATGTTGCTTAGTTCTTTTTCTGAGGTTTTGATTTGTTATTTCATTTGGGCCATGTTTTTTTTTTATCTCCTCATTTTGGCTTCCTCCTTGTGTTTGTCTCTGTGGATTAGGTAGAGCTGCTATGACTCCTTGTCTTGGTAGCATAGTAGTAGGTGTGTCCTATAGATTCCAGTGGCATAGCTGCCCCTATCAACTTGCTGGGTATTTGAGGGTCCACCCTTTGTGTGGGCTGAGTATACCCTCCTCTTGTAGTTGAGCCTTGATTACTGTTGGCAGGTTGATGGGAGGTATTTACCCAGGCCATTCAGCTGTAAGGATTGACTGTGACTGCTGACACCAACCTCCACTCTCCATGGAGGATTAGCTGTGCAGGGTGGTGGTGCTCCAACATGGTCTGTAGCTGTCCCCTGGGTGCCCAGTCTTTGGGGTTTCCAAGGTGGTGCATGCCAAGGTCAGCCCCCACATGGGTTTTGCCCAGAGCCACCCTGTCTGAGCTATAAAGCTATCTGAGATGGCTGCTACTTGTGCTACACTTGGAGATTCCCAGGTGAAGCCAAGCTGTGAACCTAGGCTGGCTACTGCTAGTGTGGGACCTGGGGCCACTTAGCAAGAGGTACGCTGAGGCTGGCTGTTGCTTGTTTGAGAAAACTTAGGAAGTTGTGAAGCATGAGCCAAAACCAGCCATTCATATGGAAAAACAGCTTGGGTGGGCCTGTAAGTTGGGTGGGATGGAGTGTCTGGGGATCTCTAGGACAGGGCAAACAGTGTTAGCCAGTTTGATGGAATCTCAGGTATGGTACCAGCCTCTTGGCTCTGTGGCTCTGTGGGGGGAGGGTTCAGAAAAGGGACAATGGTCTGCCTTTCTGTCTGGGAAAAGGCTGTCCCCCAGCTCTTGCTTGATGCCAGATACTTCCGTTTCTCCCTGTATGCCACTGGTGCCTTTCAAGCTGCTACCCTGGTGCTGGAGCTCAGAAGGCGTGAGTCTGATTAAGTCCATGTGGGGGTTCTGTAGGAGGAACTGCTTGGGACTTTAGAAATTTCTTGCACCAACTCAATCCCTGCTAATTTTTTAGCCAGAAGTTATGGGGGGTTATCTTCCTGGCACTGGAACCCTGGGCTGGGGGGCCTGGTGTATGGCTAAGACTCCTCACTCCCAAGATATCCCTCACAAATTTTTATTCACTATATGGGGATATGGGACCAGCCTGTTCCACATCTCCGCCCCTCCTACCATTCTGGATGGATGTGGTTTCTTTAATTCCATAGTTGTCAGACTTCTATTCAACTCAATTTCTGATGGTTCTGAGTGATGGTTCTTCTATATTTTAATTGTAATGTTGATGTGGTTGTGCGAGGAGGCAAAACGTGTTTACCTATGCCACCATCAACAATTTGCTCCTGTTGATATACTTATTATGGAGCCACAGTATGACTTTCTTTTCAACCTAAACTATGCCATTTAGATAGCTGTAGTGCCATTAGCAAACCACATTTGTAGCTTATTCCTTGTTTTGGGGCATGTCTTATACAAATACTGAAATAATCCACAAAGGAAATAGTGTTCTTAGGAAAGTACTCCAATTAGCCAAAATAGAACCATATTAAGGAAGAATTTGGCATTTTAGTTTAGGCTGGACACATTATAAATATTCAGGGAATAATAGTATTTTTAGAACTTGAAACAACTATTTAGAGTCTATCTAGGCCAACTCTCTTTACAGATGGGTAGATTAAGGCCAGAAAAGATAAATGATTTGCTTAAGGGTCATATACTGCTTAGAGACAGAGCTGAGACTAATCTTCAGATATTCTCACTCCTTGTTAACTACTCTTTTCACCATATGATAATATTTCCTTATTCTAGTTGTCCAACACTTGGCTTTGACAATGAAAACCAAAATTAGTCAGACATGAATTTAAATTAATTTTCTTTAAAATATCAGATAAAATATGTTACTAGGTTTAAATTGCCCAGACCTGGGTCTCGTGGAGTTTACTTCTACTTGAGAACAATAGGCCTATATAAAAGAGCCCAAAAGCAATTATGGGCCAAATTGCAAAAAGCCGTATATACAAATAGTTCACATAAGGGAGAAAGCATGTAGGGAGGCAATATAACTAAACCTAGGAGGGTGGATTTTGGTGTCAAACTACTTTATTTGAGTCCCTTTTCTGCCATTAATCACATGATTGTGTCCACGTTACTTAACCCAGTTGAGCCTCAGTTTTCTCAACTATAAATGTGGATAAAAATAGTTTTCATTTCATGGAGTTGTCAATTGAATAGGATTAAAAAAAAATGTGTGTCCAACTCCTGGTACATTGAAAGTACTCAATAAGATTAGCTACCGTAATTATTATATTGAGACAGTGATAAGTCTCTCTAGAGTAAAGGGTTTATGCAGAGAACAATTTATTCATTTAATAAATACTTAATGAGAACTTTCTGTGTAGCAGGCACTATTCTGAGCAGACAAAATCCCAGCCCTCATGAAGGTTATACTCCAGTTTGAGGATACAGACAATGGAAAACAAACCAATAAATATATGACAAGTAGTGATAAGTGCTATAGAAAAATACAGAGCAGCATAAGAGAAAAGAGACTGGCAGTGAATAGTGGGGATTGATAAGGGAATAACTCTGATAAAGGTGACATATGAGCAGAGATCTGAAGGAAATGGAGTATGACATGCAGATAGTTAGATTGGGAAGGGGAAATATTCCAAGTATGTAGACGAGCAAGTGTAAAGGCCCAGAGGTGGGAGTATGCTGCTGCTTGGTGTGTTTGAAGGGTGGCTTGGAAGTTTGTGTAGCTGAAGCAGTGTGAGCTAGAGAAAAAGAGAGTAGTAGCAGATGAGGTCAGCAGGACACTAGATCGTGTGGAATCTTTTAAGTCAATATAGACTTTTGGGTTTTATTCATGGTGAAATGGGGACCACTGTACAATCTTGAGCATAGGTGAGACAGTGATTTGACTTATATTTAGAATCTATCTGTCTTTCATGTTGAGAATAAACTGTCTTGAGGCTAGAAGGGCAAGAATAGACTTTTTCGTGTTGATAATACAAGGGCAAGAGTAGAAGCAAGAGACCAATTAGGAGGCTACTATAGAAATCCAAGTTACTGTCTCCAAGCTGGTGTTAGGGTTTGGAGAAAGGGATTAAGAGAGGTTCCGGCCAAGATGGAGGCATAGGAAGAAACACTTCACTTCTGCGCATAACCGAAAGAAGGATAATGGAATCAGCACCTGAAAGGGCACAATCCACTTGTGGGAAGCAAGGGAAGTGACAGAAAGTGGTATAAGAGCTGAGCAAGGCACTGTTCCCTCTCTGATCCCTCCCCCACATACAGTACCACAAGGCAGCGACGTGGGTTACCCTGCCCTGACTAATACCTAAGGCTCTACCCCTTACAACATAACAGGTACACTGAGACAAAGAAATATGGCCCGATGAAAGCACAGATCAAAACTCCAGAAAAGCAACTAAGCAACAAGGAGATAGATAACTTATTAGATGCACAGTTCAAAACATTGGTAATCTGGATGCTCATAGAAATTATTGAGTTTGATTACAAAATGAAGGAAGAAATGAAGGCTATGGAAAGTGAAATAAAGGAAAATATACAGGGAACCAACAGTGAAGGGAAGGAAACTGGGACTCAAATCAACAATTTGGAACAAAAGGAAGAAATGAACATCTAACTGGAACAGAATGAAGAAATAAGAATTCAAAAAATGAGGAGAGGCTGAGGAATCTCTGGGACAGCTTTAAATGTTCCAACACCCAAATCATAGGAGTGCCAGAAGGAGAAGAAGAAGAGCAAGAAATTGAAAATGTATTTGAACAAATAATGAAGGAGAACTTACCCAATCTGGCAAAGGAACTAGACATGCAAGTCCAGGAAGTCCAGAGAGTCCTAAAGAAGTTGGATCCCTGAAGAAACACACCAAGACACATCATAATTAGGTTACACAAGATTAAAGATAAGGAGAGACTCTTAAAAGCAGCAAGAGGAAAGGAAAGAGTTACCTACAAAGGAGTTTCCATAAGATAATCAGCTGATTTCTCAAAAGAGACCTTATAAGCAAGAAGGGGCTGAAAAGAAGTATTCAAAGTGATGAAAGGCAAGGACCTACATCCAAGGTTACTCTATCCAGCAAAGCTGTCATTTAGAATGGAAGGGCAGATAAGTGCTTCCCAGATAAGGTCAAGTTAAAGGAGTTCACTATCACCAAGCCCTTATTATGTGAAATGTTAAAGGGACTTATCTAAGAAAAAGAAGAAGACCAAAAATATGAACAGTAAAATGACAACAAACTCACAACTATCAACAAGTGAACCTAAAAACAAAACAAAAACTAAGCAAAAAAGTAGAACAGGAATAGAATCGCAGAAATGGAGATCACATGGAGGGTTATCAATGGGGAGGGAGAGGGGGAAAAAGGTGGGGAAAGGTACAAGGAATAAGAAGCATAATTGACAGGCACAAAATAGGCATAGGGAGATTAAGAATAGTATAGGAAATGGAGAAGCCAAAGAGGTTATATGTACAACCCATGGACATGAACTAAGGATAGGGAGAATGCTGGAGCGGGGGCGGGGGGCAGGTGGAAGGGGATAAAGGGTAGAAAAAATTGGGACAACTGTAATGGCATAATCAATAAAATATACTTAGAAAAAAAGAAATCCAGGTGGGCAATGATGGTAATTTAGACCATCGTAGCAGTAGCTTGAAGGTTATTAGTCTAAATCTGTATCTATTTTGGATGAAGAGCCCGTGGAAGTTTCTAATTTGGATTGTATGTGGGGAGGAGTGATAGAGAAATCAAGGTTGTTTTTAACAGTAGATGAAGTCCAGGAATGGGAGATCTTGACTATTTTTTGGAGACCTCTGAAAAGATTTTATGCAGGGAATGGTGTGGTTACAGCTGGGCTGATCAGAAGATCAGTCTGGATACCTATAGAAGTGGGAGTGTGAAGTCAGAGAGCTGGGAGTTTGTTATTCAGGGTAGACTTGCCTGAACTGGGATACTGCTGGTGGGAATGGAATGGAAAGGTGAAATTTTAGAGTAATTTAGAGGAATGAAACCAACAAACTGGATATGTAGATGGTGGGGTGATGGGGAGAAAGTGAGAGAGGAGAGTCAAGGGTCCCTTTAGTCTATATAATACTTTGCCTCTTTTAAAGGCACATATTCATCTGATCCAAGGGCTAAATGTGCCCTCCAAATAAGACTGGTTTTAGCCTCTCTCTTGCACTTTCTTCCCCCTAGTATGGTAGCAGGTAGAAGTGTTAGTGGGGATTTGTGTGTATACGTGTGAGAGGGTGGTTAGTGAAAAAATTATTGGAATAGTCATCCAGGGATAGATAATCAGTGAAGGATATGGAGGTAGCTTAAGGAGTGCAGGCTCACTAGTTGAAGACATACCAGTGGGGGTCTGGGGGATTAATTAAAGGGTTTTTGGGGAGAGGGTGGAAAGAGTGGTTAATGGCTGTTAATAGCTGCTCAATATCTAGGTTTTTCCAGGAGATGATCCCAATATCCAAAGCCCAAGAAGTTTAGTATATAGTTATTCCTTTTTCTGTTTTCTTTTGGTTGCCTGTGGCTGTCATCATTCTCAACTGAAATTATTGCTGTCTGTCCACATCTTTGAATATTAAGCAATCCTCCCTTAGAAACTGGAGCTTCTGTAAAGCAGGTGACTTTAGGAGTGACCTTATGATAGAGGCTCTGCTCTCAGATCTCTGTATGCTCCTGACTATGAATTACAGAGTGTGATATTTAGAGCTCTCCAGAGCCCTGTGGGGTATGTGTGAGTGTGTGTATTTAAGAAGGTGGGGATAGTTGGGAAGGTGAGGCAAACCCACTTTCTGACAAGGATTAGATTGTCAAGGTAACATGGAAATCCAGAGTCCTTGAGTATATTGTTCTAGCATTCATATACAAGGACTTTCTTAATTATCTAGGTTCATCCTGAAGTTTATTTCAGTGATATGGGAATGGAGGGACATTTTTGTCCTCCATCTATATCTTTGCTGATTTTACAACAGTGTATGTGCTGATTAAAATATGCTTGGTAAGGAAATACACTCAAATCAAACCATTCTCTTCCCCCTCTGAGCCTTCCTTTTGTGAGAGTGGTAGGAGATGAACTATAGATTCTCTGTGAAGTTTCTTCTGGCTCTAATACTTCAGGATTCTGTGATTGTTTTGGAAGAGGAAGTGGTTTTAAAGTTCTGTTGCAACCAGTAGTGACTGTGGTGATTCAGTAGGTACGCTTGGCTTCTGTTGAGATGGTGAAAGAAAGGGAGGTTTTTGGAAGGTTTGCAGTGAAGGAGCTGAGTAAGAAAGTCTGGTCTCCTTCCCTGGGGAATTACTGTTGCTGGTAGCATAAGCACTTGAAGCTAATGGGAGATATGTAGGGAAATAACTCTTCCTGGGAACAGTCTTTCTTCACTTGAATCAGATGTGCAGATCGTGGAGGAGGGCTGAAGAATTTCATGTTTAAGTTGGATCTCTAAGCTGCTTCTCTCACTTCTCCTTGAGTTTCATGACCTTTTGATGTCTTAAAGAACCCCTCCCTAAAGTAGTCAAAATGAGATAAGTAGGCTATGCTATCCAAATGAATACTCATTTTTTGGAAGTAGGTGGCATATAAATAATAAATGTGTAGTAATAATAACAATAATGTTATATATTAATATTATTATATACACTAACATTTGTAATAATAACTTTATAATAAATAGAGACTGACTTGGGACTTGATTCAGTGTCCTAAGCTCCATGTCAGATACCTGAGTTCATGTCTAGGCTGACTTTTTATGACTGTGTTCAGTAAATATTTAATGAGGAGAATGGCTTCAGATAATGCCCTTTTCTGAACCTTCTTTTTCCCACTTGTAAACTGTGTGGGTCGGGGACAGGATACTTGCTCAAGTTATTCGTTACACTGACTTTCAGAATTTCTGTCACAAATATAGGGAACTTGCAGTGACAAGACAGCTGGGAGATTTGGGAGGAAGGGGAGGAACTCAGTACTGGCTTCTTGTCCTTTGAAGAGAGCATGTAGTCAGGTGGGAGCAAGGGTTCTTGCCTTAGGGCAGACTCACATTTACAGCAGTAAATACAGAAGGCATGGGTTTGGGGATGGGCCTTCCCCATTTTCCTGGACTTGGTATGGGAGAGATTGGGCACTGGTAATGGCCACCAGTGTTTGATACCTTGAACCACTGAGAATTTGAGATTCTCAGTTCCTGTCTTTTGAGGTCATTTAGTCCACTTCCTGTACAAAGCAGGAATTGTAGCCCCAATTATCTCTATTCCCCAACAATCCCCATAATTGATCATTCTGGTTCTGGACAACTATCAAGACCACTGAGTTTACTCACTGCCTGTCCCAATGTTGGGTAGCTCTGTTACAAAATTCTTAGATATATTCCCTCTCCATAACTTTCTCCCCACTCTGTTCTCTTCACTTGGTCTTAGTTCTATGTTCTGGAGCCACACAGAGTAATCCTATTTTTTTTCCATAGACATTCCTTCAGGTGTTTTAGGACAGTTATTATATCCCTTTGCCAGGCTGACAGTAGAATTATAGAAATTTAAATATACAAGATGCCTTGAAGATCATCTAGTAACTTTTGTTTTTCTTTAAGCATTATAATCCTTTTATTCAAATACAATATATGTATAGTGATTAAGAGAGTAGACTTGGACTCTGCTTGGGTTTTAATCCTTACACTTATTAGTTGGGCAAGTTGACTCACCTCTTTAAATCTCACTTTTTCCATCTGTAAAATGAAAGTAATAACAGTTCTTATGACATAGATTGTTGTGAAGAATAATTGGAATAATCTGTGTAAAGGGCTTAGTACTTGGCAAACAATGTGTTAGCTCTTTTTATCATTATGCCAAAGCCCCACCCCTAAACCAGGTAAGAGCAGAGCTGATCTGCTTGAGGCATAGATGGGAGAACCAGAGCCACGTTCTGTTGGCTTCTTCACTGTGGTCGCCTTGATGTATGGTGGAACTTCTGATGTATGTGTGGAACCTCTAGGGATTTGCAAGTTTGAAAACTCCTGATCTAGTCCAGTGATCTTGTTTTATGAATGAGGTAATACTGAATCAACATTCCAGGTTCCTTGTATGATGTAGTTTCCTGAACAACTCAATCATCCGTGTCAGTCTCCTCTAGACGTACTATAGTTGGCCAATATCTCTCATTAAGTATTCTAGATGTGGTATGCCTTGAACAGGGAACTATTAACATTTTTGCTCTGACTTTACATATTTAGGTTACACTAGCCCCATTGACAGCCACACTCTGCCACTCAATTTACATTTTCCTGTAATACCTAAGATTTCATATTTATTCTAATAATAAACTATGTCTCTCTGTGTTGTACTTGTATATTTGTTACCTTGTTTTTTTGAACCTGGTTCACAACAACACTTGATAGATGAGGAACTTGATGCTTAGAGAGTGGAAGTGACTTGCCTAGAATCAAATAGCTGATGTAACTTGTTCTGGACAGAAGAACACCCACATTTCTTATTGTAGACACTGTGTTTTCTACTTATACAGCCTTAGCTTCTTGGACAGTTTTTCACTTGTCTAGCCAGCAGTTTACTTAGAGTAGACCTCAGAGAAATATTATTCTTTCCTTAGCTGAGATGTGCTGATTCATGCATTCATTAAACTCTTTTTTTAAACTGAATATCTACTATATATAGTCTGAATACTACCTTGAAAATAGTGGGTGGGAGCACAGGGAAATAGCAAGGGAACCAGTAAGGAGGCACTCACAGTAGTTCAGGCAAGATACGAAAATGAAGATAATGTAGAGGTCATGAAAAGTCATCAGCTCTTGGAATATTTTGAAAGCAGAGCCAACAGGATTTGCTAATGAACTTGATATGGGGTATAAGAGAATGGAGTCAAGAATATCTCAAGAGATTTTTTTGTTTGTGCAACTGGAAAAATGGATTTCCATTAGTTGAGTTGGAGGAAAACCTGAGGGAAAAACTTTAGGGAAGGACCAGGAATTTGTGTTTCATACACGGAGATGTAAAATTGCAGCTATAACAAGTGCTAGGGAGCCAATAAAGAATTTCAAGTAGAGGTTTGACATATCAGGCTTAGCTTTTTAAAAAATCATTCTTTTGATCATGTATATACATAGAAGCTTAGCCTGAGGCTCTGCAGGCGGAGTTCCTAAACACTGCTTTGTGACCTTCAGTATCTGATAATATTCTTCTGAGCCTCAGTTTCCCAACCTTTCGAATGGGTATGGCAAATCTTGCCCTGCCAATCTCAAAAGATTGCTTCAAGGACTAGCTGAGGTGAAAGATGAGAAAACACACTGAAAAGCGTTACTACTGAGGTGGTTCTAATACACATATCACATATGTCCAAGGGCATTGTTACAGAGGGATTCAAGACCGGCAGCCACGTATGGCTTTTCTGGCCTTTCCAAAATGCCCTTCTTTCTCTGATGAACACTTGGCCTTTTATCTCAAACTTGGCTCAAAATCCATCAGTTCTAGGAAGTATCTTATGATTGACCACACTGACATTATTTCTTTTTGCACTCCTTTGGTGATTTCCTACTCCTGCATTTTCTTGTACCTGATCACTGTCTCCCAAGATTGCCTTTAGGAGGTGGGTGGTTTAGATCCCACTAATTATGGAGATATGGACTAGCCTTTCATTCCCTTCCTTTTGTGATTTAGCAAGCAGTTGGCATTGATTGTTGGGTGGCCGCTCTGGCAAAGATCATCCATTTCAGTTCCTCCATACCTTGGGATTTTAGTAGGTAAAAAGTTTTGAGGTGGAGGAAGGGCCTTGAGTCTAGGTGCCTGTCTGGATTTTTAACCTACAGAAGAAAACTTAAACTGAGTATTTAGGACACTTTATATGAGCCCTCCCTAGTATATGATCAATCTTTAAAGTTTTGAAATATTTATTAAATTTATAGAAAAGTTATAAGTACAGCTCTTTCTAAGTTACTGGATCCTGTGATTAGATGCAAATGGGAGAGTGGTATCAATACACAAGTGGCCTAGAGCTGGGTTTGTGGCAAAACCTAAGTGACTCCCCTACAGAGACCCTTCAAATCCCGCCTAGACCAAGAGCTGAAACTGATTGTCAAATATGGAACAAATGCGAGGTGTGGAGGATCAACATTACTCTGGCCAATATCATAAGGCTACCCAGGAGCTGCTGGTACATGCCTTCATTTGAAGGCAACACACTGCTGCAGTGACTCATCTGCATCTGAATACTGGACAAGGGCAAGATGAGCTGGGTTACCTCCTGGTTCTATAGACAAGGGTTTTTTTTGGAGAGGTCTTCAAACTTGACTTGACCAAGTTTATTCATCGTGCCTGAGTGCTGATCTACAAGCTCAATATCAGTGCCTGTGAATAAGTAGTGAATATCCAGTTCTTTTGTCCTCCTGGATCCCCAGAAGCACATCTATGATGCTCCCCACCTCCACTTTCCTTATAAGGAGGCCTCATGAAGAAGAAGAATGCCAGGAAGGACCCTGGTTGGTGTGGCTCAGTGGACTGAGTGCCAGCTTGCGAACCAAAAGGTTGCTGGTTTGATTCCCACTGGAGGCACATGCCTGGGTTATAGGCCAGGTTCCCGTTTGGGGGTACACAAGAGGCAAACACACATTGATGTTTCTCTGGATCAACACACACACACACACACACACAAGAAGAAGGAGAAGAAAAGACAAGTTGCAAGTACAATAAAAAAACTTCTTCCTGAGAGTAAGACACAGACCCCTGAATACTTTAGTGTGTATTTCCAACAGACTTTCTCCTATGTGGCCATAATATAAGTATTAAAATCAGGAAATCAATATTGATACACCTCAACCTTTTAATCTTCATACTCCATTGAAGTTTTTGCCAATTGTCCCAATAATGTCCCTTATAGCAAAGGGATCCAGTCAAATCACACATGACATGTAGTTATTATACCTTTTTAGTCTTCTTCAATCTAGAATAGTCCCTTAGTCTTTTTTATTGTATTTTTTCCATTACCATTTATCCCCCTTATACCCCTCCCCACCACAATCACTACACTGTTGTCCAAGTCCATGAATCCTTTTTCCTTTTTGCTCAATCCCTCCACCCTCTAACCTGACCCCCATAGAGACCCCCATAGAGAGTGGTCATCCTGCTCCCTATCTCTGAGTCTGTCTCTATTTTGCTTGTTAGTCAGTTTGTTCATTAGGTTCCATATATGAGTGAAATCATAGTATTTGTCTTTCTCAGTCTCTTAGTCTGACTTCTTTGGCCTTAACATTCTATCTTTTCAATCTTATAGCCAACAAAATACAGCATAAATTTTAAACTGAATTGGTTACTATTTTGTTTTATATCAATGATTGAGATTTTTAAATTTTTAATCTTTATTGTATTTTTTTCTCATTACCATTTAGTCCCCTAATACTCCCCTGCCCCCAGCAATCACCACACTGTTTGTCCATGTCCATGAGATTTAAAAATTTTTCATGAATATTTCATCTGGGACCCCCAAAGAATTGCCAATTTAAATTTTTATGAAGAAAGAATATTTTTGAAACTGTAAATGGCAACTTGCATCACTACCATTCAATTAAAAATAAAAATAATTTAACTATGTAAGAATAACCAAGCCCTGGCTGGTGTGGTTCAGTGGATTGAGCGCCAGCCTATGAACTGAAAGGTCACTGGTTCAATTCCCCATCAGGGCACATGTGTGGGTTGCTGGCCAGGACCCTGTTGGGGCCGTGTAAGAGGCAACTGATCAATGATGTATCTTTTGCGCATTGATGTTTCTCTCCCTGTCTTTCTTCCTCCCTTTCTCTAAACATAAATAAATAAAATCTTAAAAAAATAGGAAATCCTGCCAAAAAAAAAAAAAGAATAGCCAGGCTATAACAACACAAAGTATAGTCCTTTATGTCAAATAAATTAGCTTTGTAAAAAAACCCTCACTGGTAGATGAAAATATTACTTAGGATTGGCATTGGCTTATAGACTGGTTTATGCTTTTCCACTTCTGAATCTAAACTAACATTGTTCCCCTCTCCCTGAATTGGTTTGTTCCTTATCTGGGCCAGTCTAAATCCTGCTTATTCATTTTTTTAAGATCTTATTTTACTTTTAAAATGATAAGTTGGGGTGTGTGCAAGAGGCAACTGTTCAATGTTTCTATCTCTCCCTCTTCTCTTATCTCACATAGATGTTTCTGTCTCTCCCTCTTCTCTCTAAAGTCAATAAACATGTTCTTGGGTGAGGATTATAAATAAATAAATAAATATCCTGAAGTTATTCACCCTGGAGCACATAACATGGAATTGTTTTTGCAGGAAACTTTTCTATAATGTATTAACACCATATCATTTCTGAGTATGATTTTTGACTGAGGCTTGTTTTTGAAACCAGTGTTTTTTTTATTTTTGACTATGATGTTTTAATACATGGAAATTTATCCAAATGAGCAGTAACACAGACCTCTTGTTGAACTTAGTTTCAGCTTCTCTTAAGGATTACTGTCTTATCTATTTTAAGTCAGAGAACCCAGAAGTGATATCCCAAACTGACAGAACCTAATTTTGTTTGGGTAGCCATGCTCCAGAGACAACCCAATAGCTTCTAGCAGCAGGTTTTTGTTGTTAGATTTTTATTCTTTTTTATTGTGTTAAAATACAAATAACATAAAATTTACCATCCTAACTATTTTTAAGTGAACAGTTCAGTGGTATTTAGTACCTTCACACTGTTGTGCAGCCATCACCACCATCCAACTCCAGAATTCGTTTTGTCTTGTAAATCTGAAACACAATACCTATTAAACAATAACTCCTTATTCTCCTCTCCTACCCCAGCCCCAGGCACCTGCTACTCTTCTTGTCTCTATGACTTTGATTGTTCTAAGTACCTTAAAGAATCGGAACAGTACACTATTTGCCTTTTTTGTGACTGGCTTATTTTGCTCAGCATGTATCCTCAAGGTTCATCCGTATTGTAACATGTGTCAGAATTTCTTTCCTTTTTAAGGCTAAGTAATATTCCATTGTATGTCTATACCATATTTTCCCTATCCATTCATTAGTTGGTAGACCCTGGGTTGCTTCTATATTTCAGCTATTGTGAACGATGTTGCTATGAACATGAGTGTACAAATATCTCTTTGAGACCCTGCTTTCAGTTCTTTTGGGTAAGCACCCAGAAGTGAGATTACTGGATCATGTGGTAATTCTATTTTTAATTTTCTGAGGAACCTCCATATTGTGTTCCACAGCAGCTGTACTACTTTTACATTCCAATAGTGCACAAGAATTCCAATTTCTTTACCTTCTCACCAACACTTGCTATTTTGTTTTATGGTAATCATCCTAATGTGTGTGAGGTGGTATCACTTGATTTGAAATTCCCCAGTGAGTAGTAATGTTGAACATCTTTTCATCTGCTTATTGGCCATTTCTGTATCTTCTTTGGGGAAATGTCTATTCAAGTCCTTTGCCCATTTTGAATTGGGTTGGTTTGGGTTTTATGGTTGTTGAGTTTTAGAAATTCTCCATATATTCTATATCTTAATCCCTATGACATATATAATTTTTAAATATCTTCTCCCATTCTGTGGGTTGCATTTTTTTTTGTGGGTAGTGTCTTTTGATATAGAAAATTTTAAAATTTTCATTACTTCCAATTTGTCTATTTTTTTCTTTTGTCATCTGTGTTTTTGACACCATATCCAAGAAAGCATTGCAAAATCCAATATTGTGAAGCTTTTGCCCTATGTTTCCCTTTAAGAGTTTTATTATTTTAGGTTTTACATTTAGGTCCTTGTTCACTTTGAGTTAATTTTTATAAATGATGTTAGGTAAGGATCCAACTTACAGATAGCCATGCTCTGTGGACAATCTACTAGCTTTCAGTAGTAGGTTTTTAAAAAAAATAATTTTATAGATATGTGCCAGGCACTGTACTAGGTGCTTAGGACACAGCAATATACAAGGGAAATCTGGTCTTTGTCCTCATGGAGCTCACAGTCTGGTAGGGGCAAGATTTTTGCCTACCAGCTGGAATTTTATTTAGGAAGGAAATGTTGGGGATAATGTGTTTTTCCTTATTTCAGGGCATGCAGTCATGTCTCTAGGAACAAATGCATGAGTAAATGCTCCTAGCACTGTTAAGGACTATGAAAGTAGACATTTGTGGGATTTCTTGCCTTAGCTTTTGGGTCTTTCAGAAAATCCTTAGGATATTGAAGAGATCGTGGTAGTTATGATTGTGACCACAGGCTAAAGCTCAAAGTGGATGGCAGTGTCCTCTGCTTTTCACAGTGCTCCTGGAGATTCTTAGGAGACAGCCTTCTCCCTGTTCATTTAACTACACTCCAAATTGGCATAGTGGAACAAACGCAAACCTGAAAGTCAGAAACTTGGGACCTAGTTACAAATTTGTCCATAACCATCCTGTGTGGCCTTGGCAAGCTACTTCCTCTGATTTCTTGCATCTTTGAATTGGGGATAATTATACCTGCATTACCTGCTTTTAAGTAGCTGTGAGGGTCACATGAGAGAATATCATATAAAGTAATTTTATACTGTTCTCATGAAAGGAATTAGCAGGATTTTTATTTGACCTACACAAACCCACATGAGGCAGGCACATCGGGTTTCATTACTTTTATTTGGTCTCTACTTCAGCTAAGTTTGTTCTTTTTCTTTTTCTTTTTTTAACTTATATAAGTAAAACCTCTTTTCTCTGAGACTGACTTTTAGGGCCCATTTTCCTGCCTATGAAAGGCAGAAATGAGAATCAAGGAGTCTGAGATACATTAGAGATTATCTGGTCTAACACCACCAACCTTCCTCCTCCTCTTGACTCCCTCTTTTCATCTTATACTTTACAAAGAAGGAAACTGCAGCACAGAAAGAGGTGAAATTTGTGCAAATTCACACATTGAATTAGGGATCAAAAATAAGTCTCTAGGTCTGGTGACTCTAAATAATTACCCGAGGATCTTCTTAATAATCCAGATTCCTGGACCTCACCTAGCCTATTGAATCAGAATCTCCAAAGGATAAAATTTGGTCTTGTATTTTTATAACTTCCTCACATGCTTCAGATGTGGTGGGCAGTGATGTGGTGACTGGGTAGCTTCGAAAATTATTTAGACCAGTTGGTCTTAAACTTAAAAAAATTGTGTAACTAAAAGAATTTTGAAAAATTATGTAACTCTACACACATTTTAAAGTTTATACTTAAACATTTTATTATAAGATTAAATGATTGCGCCCTGGCTGGTGTAGCTCAGTGGATTGAGCGCGGGCTGCGAACCAAAGGGTCACAGGTTCGATTCCCAGTCAGGACACATGCCTGGGTTGTAGGCCAGGTCCCCAGTGGGGGCCACGTGAGAGGCAACCACATATTGATGTTTCTCTCTCTCTCTTTCTCCCTCCCTTCCCCCTCTCTAAAAATAAATAAATAAAATCTTAAAAAAAGATTAAATAATTGCAATGTGCAATGGGTTTTATATTGCATGTATGAATATATTTTGCATATATTTTTCAAAACCTTGGAATTGACCCTGCCTGGTGTGGCTCAGTTGGTTGGGCATCATCCCACAAACCAAAAGGTCACCAGTTCAATTACCAGTCAGGGCACATGCCTGGGTTGCAGGTTTGGTCCCTGGTTGGGATGCATGCAAGAGGCTACCAATCGATGTTTCTCTCTCACATCAATGATTCTCTCCCTGTTTTTCTCCCTCTCCTCCCCTCTCTCTAGAATCAATAAAAGAAGAAAAAAACCCTTGGAACTACAAGTTTAACTCATATAATTTATAGAAAATGTCTACCAGATAACCTAATTTGCACAGCCAATTCTTACTGTCAATATAATCAATCAATCAGATTTACTTTCTGTTAGAAAATGCCTGACTTCTTTTTCTTTTTTCAGGTTTTATTTATTCATACTCAGGGAGAGGGGAAGGGAGGGAGAAAGAGAAGGAGAGAAATATTGATGTACAAGAGATACATCAATTGGTAGCCTTTCGCACACCCCCCGCTGGGGACTTGGCCCGCAAACCAGGCATGTGCCCTGAGTGGGAATCAAAGTGGCGACTTTTAGGTTCACAGGCTGGTGCTCAATCCACTGAACCACACCAGCCAGGGCTTCTTTTTCAATTAAAATAAATATGTTACTATATGACCCTGTGAATACTATTATATTTAACTTCTGAATTATAATTCTAATAAGGCAAATAGTGTTATCATGAGTTTGTCACCTGAATGAATTGAGATGTTACTCCTTTAATACTGATTTCTCACAAAAGCTCTATATGATTTACTTTCTTGGGGATCTCCTTGTGACGTTATACATTCTCAAATTGTTCCTTTGTTTTGGTACTCTGCATGAGAGATAGATGGCATTTTTTTTTAATAAAGTGGGAGAAGGATATTTGTAAAAGAGAATTGGGAAAGGAGACCCAACTCAGACATGTCAATGTTAGGAAAGATTACATATGGAAATTCAGAATCTGGACATTTATTCTATTAAAACGTTTTCTGTTCATGTCCCCACAGGAATAGAATACCCTAGCTTGAACATATAATGATTTAAACTATGCCATCTACCTAACTAACAAAGAAGCATTGTAATGGGTATTTTTTAGTGTGTCTGTTATACTTGAGAGACCTGATGTCATGGAAAATGGTGCCCCAGGTTGTTGTTCCCACTTTCTTTTTCTGCTCCAGGCATATTCCTATTTTAGGCAGCATTCCAAATGCTATGTTAGTAGAGGATCTGAGAGGGCTGCCTTCATTCACTTGTTCTGGGCAAGGCTAACAAGGGCCACATGATAGTAGGAACAAATGTAATTTCCTTTCTGTAACAGGCATGAGTGCAGTGGGAAAGGGGTTACCTTCTGTACTGGCCCAGGTCTGCCTTCTCAACAGAGAATAGGTGAAGAATCCAACTGGCACTAAAGCTACCTTGGCCAAGAGTAACAGGCACGAAGTCCCTGGATCAATGCCTAAAAATAGCTGGCAGGAGGGCAGGGTACAATAATAGCCCAGATTGCAAAGCAGGAGTCCCATAGCCTGAACCTAATATCCTGGAGCTTCTTCTAGGCTCTCCCATGGCATAGAGTCCAGAACTAAGCCCATTGTCGGGGCTCAAGAAACACTTTTTGATATATCTTCAAATCCCATTTCACAAGTTTTACATTCTTTTCTTCTCTGTGTCTACCATTTCCTCCTGCTGGTTTTGCATCTCTTTTCTTTGTATGTTCAATAATCCTTCCTTTCCTTCTTATGTTTAAGATTTTATTTATTTACTTATTTATTTTTAGAGGGAGGGGGAGGAAGGGAGAAAGAGAGGGAGAGAAACATCGATGTGTGAGAGAAACATTGATCAGTTGCCTTCTGCACGCTCCCAACTAGGTACCTGGCCCACAACCCAGGCATGTGCCCTGACCAAGAATCAGACTGGCAACCTTTCATTTTGAGAGACAATGCCAAACCCATTGAGCCACTCCAGTCAGGGCCGTCCTTTTTTTTCTTTCTGTTTCCTCACTCTGATTAGCTTGGATCTGGCTGATCATATGAGCAGAGAAGTTTGTTCATTTATTCATTTTTTTATCCATTAATTTCATTAAGTACTGGGTGTGTGTGTGTCAAACTTTGAGCTAGGCACTGAAAAGAAAACACATAGGAAAGATGTCCTGTCTGCATTTAAGGAACTCACAATCCAGTAAGGGAAACAGATGCATACATATGACTATAATGCTAAAAAGAAAATAGGTAAGTGCCAAGTATTTAGGCAAATAGGGAGAGATGGTATGAATGAATGAATGAATAAACAGTATAAATGACTGAATAAATGAGTGAATAGATAGTGCTAAGAGACAGTTTTTCTGGAAAGGAAGACTTGTAAAGATGTCTGTTTTATTCCCAAATTAATCTGTATGTTTAGTGCAATTCCAATAAAAAATCATGTGTCTTTAACCTTGAGATATAATTCATTCATTACAATTAACCATTTAAAGTGCACAGTTCAGCCCTGGCTGGTGGATCGAGTGCTGGCCTGCGGACCAAAGGGTCGCTGGTTTGATTCCTGGTCGGGCACATGCCTGGGTTGCAGGCCGATTGATGTATCTCTCACACACCGATGTTTCTCTCTCTCTTTCTCCCTCCTTTCCCCTCTCTCTATGAATAAATAAATAAATAAATAAATAAAATAATCAATTTTAGAACAGTCACCACCCCAAAAAGAAACCTCATAGTCATTAGCAGTCACTCTTCCTTTTTCTCCAACTTTCTCCACTTCAGCCCTAGGCAACCACCAATCTGCCTTCTGTTTCTATAACTTTGGCTATTTTGGACATTTCATGTAAGTGGAATCATATAATATGTGGTCTTTTGTGACTAGCTTCTTCCACTTAGCATAATGTTTTCAAGGTTTATCCATGTTGTGTCATGTATAGTACTTCATTCCTTCTTATGCTGAATATTAATCTATTGCATGAATACACTGTATTTTATTTATCCATTCTTCAATTGATGGACATTTGGGTGTTTTCACTTTTTGATATCATGAGTTAGAATAATTCTGCTATGAACATTTGTTTACAAATTTTTGTATGGACATATGTTTTCAATTTTGTTGAGTGATTACAGCTACACTAAAATCCATCCTTGCTGGACTTCAACCCCAAAGTTCTCAGGACTCCTACATTTTTATTTCCTTCCTTATGGTAATTCTGGCTTTGGAAACATCTCCCTATTGGGGGCCATGTCATATAGGAGCAGAATGCCATGAGTTGGAGACATCTATATTCTAGAACGAGTCACAAGTTACTTTTAATATTTAAAATAATTATCCCTGGTTGGTATGGCTCATTTGTTTGGAGTGTCATCCCATAGACTGAAAGGTTGCAAGTTCAATTCTCAGTCAGGGCACATACGTAGGTTGCAGGTTCAATCCCCTGTTGGGGTGCGTACAAGAAGGCAACCAATCAATGCTTCTCTCACTTTAATGTTTCTCTCTTTCCCCCCACTCCTCTCTAAAATAAAATAAAGTAAAAATAATTTTTAAAAAGATAAATAAATATTTTTTTAAAAAAGCAATGAAAAAATGTACTTGGGTGAGAAGTAAAAAAATTTAGATAATTAAAATTAAATAAAATTAAAAATGGAGTTCCTCTGCTACATTTTACATTTCAAGTGTTCAATAGCTACATGTGGCTTTAGAATAATGCTGCTACTAATGTGTTAAGTAACCTCCAGTCCATCACTTCTCTTCTGTGCATATAGGTTTCTCATCTGTAAATAAGGATGGTGGACATCAAAAGCTCCATCTTCCTCTGGCATTCTAAGTGATTTGTGATTCAGCCTTTGGGGTGTGCCTCCTCCCTCTTCTCCCTCCCTCCTTTCTTGGCTAGGGCAGGAGTACCCAGAGGGAACATTAGACTACTAATTGGTCAAGTTATGTTTTTCCCACTTCCTGCTCCCTTGGTGAAAGGGAAAGTGACTTAAGGGTGTACTTATATTTGAGTGCCTCACATTTGTGCAGTGCTTTATGGGTCATAGAATACATTATTTCACATTATTTCCTGATTTTACAGAATCAAAGAATCTCTAAGTTGGAAGGGCCTAAAGATCATCTTGAACTTCAGTGAACATGAATCACCTGGGTTGCTTATAAAATTGAAACTCCAAGGACCCCACTCCCTGGAAAATAATCTAATAGCTGTCAGGGTTTCCCAGGCCCAACCTGCACAATCCTTTGCTGAAGCTTTGTGGGGCTGGACCTTGAAACTAGTGTTAGTAACACTGTCTGACCACAATTTGATATGCACTCGTCTTGCTTGGTCCAAACCATGTCGTGAAATCTGTTCTTTAGTATCCCTGCAAATCCCAAATTCTGCATGATATCTCTAGAGTTAGGGAGCTCCTGAAGGACTATCTTCCATCATTGGACAGCTCTGACAGTTAGAAAGGCTTTTCTTATTTGACCTAGCTCTTACATTTATAGTTATATAACACAAGTTTTTTTTCTTTCCCATAATAATCCTTCAGGTTCATTCATTCATTCATTTAGGAAATATTTATTGAGCACCTACTATATACAAGGTCTCAAGGCTCTAGGTATTATTCAGCAATAAACAAGACCAACTTGGTCTCTACCTCTAGAAAACTTACCATCTAGTATGGGAAACAGCCAGCCAAAAAAAATTAAATAAATGAATAATAAAAATTATAGCTTGGGAAAATACTATGAAAAAAATAAACAGAATGTTGTGATGAAGAATAAGAGTGTTGTGAAGAAGGCCTGATGCTACTTAGGGTGGCTGGGGGAAGCCTCCCTAGGGGAGTGACATTTAAACTGATATCTGAAACACGAGATAGAGTAAACCACTCAAAGGGTTGGGGAAAGCTGGTAAAAAGCACATGGCATGTTTTATCAGTCAGAAGGCCAATGTGTTTAGAGCCCATTAAGCAAAATGAAACAATGACAGAGATGAGTTAGAGAGGATACAAGGCATAGTAGAAGTTTGGGTTTTTTTGTTTTTTTTGTTTTTTTGACATGCAATGGAAGCTACTAAAGGGTTTTAAGCAGGAGATGATGTAGTTTGGTGTATATTTTTAGTAGATCATTCTGGCTGATGTATGTGTATTAGACGAGGGTAAGAGTAAAGTGGGAGACCAGTTTGGGGCCATTGTTGTTATCCAGGCAATAGATGAGAGTGGCTTGAACTAGGGTGAGGCAACAGATATACAGATATTTGAGACTTATCATGTCTCTCAACACCCTCTCTTCTCCATGCTACACAGCTCAGTCCAGTGTTCCTCTCATAACAAGTTTGACTTCTCTTCTAATCTCGATGTTTCTCCTCTGGAAGGCCTATCTCACCAGGTTAGATCCTGCCCTCTGAAGCTTCTGTCAAGAACTCGGTTTTCCCTACATATTTTTTCCTCGGCTCTTTCCTTCTATCCCATGCCTAACTTTTCTGTTAGTCTAGGGAACTAAAATCTCCACTCCAATGACAGTCTATCATATAGAGAGGGGGAGCCCCAGTCTTCTCTGTCATTAATCAATTATCACTTTTTCAGTGATTTCACTATGATCCTTAAGTACTTATTGTGCCAGCTGTGCTCAGAAGGGACAGAGGATAAGAAGACATGAAGATCCCTGCCCTGGAAGAGGGTATAGTGGGAAAGATAAAGTCCCAGTAAATGTAATACAAGGTGGAACCGATGGATCTCAAGGAAAGTGAGATAAAGGGCCTTGGGAGGAAGAAAGAACTTTCAGCTTTGTCGGGGGTGAGGAAGAAGAGAGAGGAGGGACTTCATGAAACATGTTAATTTGGATTACCTGAGACTTGAGGGAAGTGGGGACAAGGAGTGATTTTTATATGGAGTGTTCAAGGATGACCTCACCGAGAAGCCAACATCTGAGTAATAACTCAAAGATAGGGAATAAGCCATATAGCCATCTGGGGGAAGAATGCTCCAAGTAGAGGGCAAAAGTTCTGAGGTTAAGCGTGCCTGGTGTTTTTGCAAACAGGAGGCCGTGTGGCTGGAGCAGATCGAAGGGGAGAGGAAGAGAGAATAGGAGTATATGAGGGCAGAGAGGTAATGAGGGTCTAGGTTATACAGGAACTAGTAGGCAACTGTGCGGATACTCAAAATGATATGGGGAGATATTTTAGTAGAGGAGGGACATAATTCGACTTATCTAATGGTGATTTTGGACTAGGATGGTAGAAGAATTTATGAAGAGATGTAGTCTATCTTAATTCTAAATATATTTTGAGTCAATAATAGATGACAGTAAATTTGGAGACTGCAAGAGTAAGGTAAGTGGAGAAGGCCGTGGAGGAAGAAGATGAGAAGACTATGCCTTGGGCTGTCCCATACCTCATAGCCTCCAGATAAAAGGGAAGTTAGTTTGTTCCACAGCAAGGGCTCCCGATTGGTAGCCTGCTAGCCAAATCTCTTATTAATAGTGTTTTTTAAAGATTTTGTTTATTTATTTTTAGAGAAAGGAGAAGGGAGAGCAAGGGAGAGGGAGAGATACATCGATGTGCCAGAGAAACATTGATCGATTGCCTCTCACACACTCCCGACCAGGAACCTGGCCTGCAACCCAGGCACGTACCCCGACTGGGAATCGAACCAGCAACCTTTCAATTTGTTGTATGATGCCCATCCCACTGAGCCACACCGGTCAGGGCTCTTAGTAATAGTTTTGTTTGACCACAGTGTTTACAACTTTAAAAAATTAGTTGTCAACACTTAAAACTTCAGAAATAGATTCTAGGTGTCTCTTAAAAACTGGGGTGGGGGGAGGAGAATTGAGCCCTTATTCCCAGAGGGAAAAAGTTGACAGGAGCTAAGTTTAAGTACTAGCTACCTCCTTCTTCAGTTTTCCAGTCCCTGCCTCTCTTCCTTTTTCCCCAAAACATTTAACTGTCATTGTACATGCACTGCTGTTTTCTTACAGAAAAGTTAAGAGGAAAGTGAACTATTTCTTGCTGCTATCAAAATTTTTCTTTTATATGGTTCACTTCACTCATTTATGTTACCTGCCTGGCCCTTGGTGATTTTTGAGTTTGCAACTCCCAGTGTAAAGGAAAGAGGCCTGGACCTTAAGTTCTAGTGCCTATTCTGCCTTAGCCTATCATGTGACCTCAAACACAAAAAATGGCCTCTTTGGATCTCTTTAGAGTTAGGAGACTAAATTGGATGTTCTTTGAAAAATTCTAACACCCTAGAGGGCTTGTGAAGTTGCAGTAGGCCAGTACCCTCCCAAACAGCAAGGAGGCCCAGCCTAGTATATATGTCAGAGAAAGAAGACACTGGAAGGAATTGGTGCCTGTATCAATAATGTATAACTTGAGCCCAGAGCCACGGAGAGGAATGTACACTGTGGTGTGTGTGTAACTAGAAGTGGGCTCAAATAAGCTGTTCTTGCATAGGTTGGTGCTTATCTGTTCCTGTGTACTCTGTGTACCAGGCTCTATTTTAGGTGTGAGGATGTAGCAATGAACAAGACGGACAAGGTCTCTGTTATCATAGAGCTTATATTCCAGTGAAAGACACAGATAATATACAAGTAAATAAAATACATAAGATAAATTTCAAATAATGAAGAAAGTGAAACAAAGATTAGATAGTTTTTGGAGGGGCAAGCTGTGTACATAGCTGGGTACATACATGTGGTACATGTACTTGCAGAGGGACCCATGTTTGAGTCCTGGGTCCACATATTTATGCTTATTTGTGCCTATGTGTGTATTAGGTTGGCCAAAAAGTTCATTTGTTTTTTTTTCCATAAAATGGCTCTAGAGGCACTTATTTGTCTTTAACTTCATTTGAAACAATTTTGTTAGATTGTATTGTGACAGCTGTCATATCAGTGTGCATTAAAAAAAATGAAATTGGTGAATTCTTGTGTAGGCATTTTAATATTAAAGACAGAAGAAAATATTCAGCATTTTTGGCATATTATGCTTTATCATTTCAAGAAAGGGAAAAACACAACTGAAACGCAAAAAAAGATGGAGAAGGTGCTGTGACTGACTGACCATGTCAAAAGTGTTTTGTGAAGTTTTGTGCTGGAGATTTCTTGTTGGACAATGCTTCATGGCCCGGTAGGCCAGTTGAAGTTGATAAGGAGCAAATTGAGACATTAATTGAGAACAATCAATATTACACCACACAGGAGCTAGCTGACATACCCAAAATATCCAAATCAATAAAATTATTTGTGGCCCTGGCTGGTGTAGCTCAGTGGATTGAGCGCGGGCTGGGAACCAAAGGGTCCCAGTTCAATTCCCAGTCAGGGCACATGCCTGGGTTGCAGGCCAGGTCCCCAGTGAGGGCCATGTGAGGAGCAACCATACATTGCTGTTTCTCTCCCTCTCTGTCTCCCTCCCTTCCCCTCTCTCTAATAATAAATAAATAAAATCTTAAAAAAAAATGAAATAAAATTATTTGTGAAAATGAAAAATAATGTCTTTTATTTTACATAAAAAAATTAATTGGACTTTTTGGCCAACCCAATACATGGGCAGTATTTATTTATTTATTTATTTATTTATAGATTTTATTTATTTATTTATTTTCAGAGCGAGGGGAGGGGAGGGAAAAAGAGAGGGAGAGAAACATCCATGTGTGAGAGAAATATCAGTTGGTTGCCTCTTGCACACCCCCAAGGGGGACCCTGGCCTGCAACCCAGTCATATGCCCTGATAGGGAATTGAACCAGCAACCTCTTGGTTCACGGACCTGCACGTAATCCACTGAACCACACCAGTCAGGGCCATGGGCAGCTTTTATACCTGGAGTATTTTTATATTATGTGTGATATTATGCATGTCAGTGTACACAGGTGAGCTGGTATGTGGTATGCATGTGGAAATGTGTGCATGGGTGGGTACATGGTATATGTCTGCACTTAGCCATAACTGGAGATGTTCTGAAGTTCCTATGGCATTCGTCAGTGGGTCAGTTAAGGAAATGGCTTTTTTGCCTCTGGCATTCAGGGCCATTTGCCAGCTTTCTCTCTCCCTGTTCCTTCCCACTTTAGAAAGCTCTCTCTGCTTGGCTCCTCTCTACTCTAGAGGAGCTAAGCCAAGGAGAGGATAGTAACTGACTCATCAAGCCAGGAGGTGGGAAGAAGCTGATAATCCAAAGGCCTGGCTTCTCTGCTAGCCTCTGTCCTTCACAGTATGAGGGGAAGAGTCTGGACTTGAAATCAGAAGACCTGAGAATCTATTCCTGGCTCTGCCACTTAATTATTGTGTGACCTTGGCCAAGCTATTACATCTCTCTGGGTTTCAGTTACTCCTTCATAAATACTCTGGGTAGTGTAGTATTTAGGGAGGGCTACGTGGTGCTGGTGCATTCTGAGCAGGGGCAATGGCATGATCAAAGTGTGGAGGTGGGCCTTTGTGTGTAAAGGAAGCCAGGAGAAACCCACTTAGAACAAAATTCAAACTTCTTACCATTGCCTGGAAGGCCCTGTGTGATCTGGCTGCTTTCTGCCTCTTATTCTTACCCTCCTTCTGTTCACTATGCTTCAGCCAAACTGCCTTCCTTTCTGTCTTTGAATAGTCCAAGCTCTTTACCACCTCAGTAACTTTCCAAATTTCAGTGTTCTCTCTGCCAGGATACTCTTCCCAAGAATGCATATAGTTGCTTACTTCTCATTACTCACGTCTTAGCTCAAATATCACTCTCTGGAGAGAGGCTTTCCCTGTCTATCTTAGTATCACCCTCTATTGCTTATCAATATTTAAAATGCACATATCCTTTGACCCAATCATTTTACTTCTGGTAATTCATCCTACAGATGTATTTGAAAGTGAGTACAATGACAAATGAATAAAGATATTCATTGAGCATTTATTTGTTAAATAAATTATGGTAGATACAAATGGTAGAACGTTATGAGGATGACAAAGAAAATGAAACAGCACAGTAAATCCTGATTGAGAATGATATCAATGTATATTGTTAAGAATTTTAAAAAGCAAGATGATTGAGCTCTATATTTAAGATTGTGCAGTTTATTGGATGTATATTGTACTCAATAAAAGATAAGATACAGAATAGTGTGTACTGTGTGCCATCACTGTATAGAAAACAGTGAGAATATATACATATAAATGCATGTATGTTTATGCTTATAAAAAGCATATATTTATCCTTGTCTGATATGCTTGTCCTTTAGTTATAGCAGCTCTTTCCCACATCTACCCGCCCTGTGCTTGGTTGGAGTGTGTGAAGTACTTATTTTTCTTTTTAATATAATTAAAATTCAATTTTTAATTCAACTTTTAGATTTCTATCTTCAGTGACATCCCAGGGACCTTATGAAAGGTGCTAAAATTGTAGCCTTCTTCCAAAGTGATTATCTTGGTCACACCACACTAGTTCAGCTTCCCTATCTATTCCTTCCTTCCTACAAGGAGTGGCCTTGTCTTCATATTGACTATTTCTGGAAAGTTATACAACATAGGGTAGCAGTGGTTGCCAGTAGGCAGGATGACTGGGGTGTGGGGAAGGGAACTTCTCATCACATATCTTTTTATGAAGTACCATTTATATTTATTATTCAAAAAATAAAATTGAAAAATCAAAACCCCTGAGGGGGAATATTTTTATAGTTAAATCTTCATATATAATCATGAAAGTTCTTTAAGATATCTTTTTAAAATGTAGTTCTCCTCAAGTAATATTTATCATAATTTGAATCGTCTTGGTTGTATTTGTTATTTGTATAATTCTTGCACAATCATTGGAATATAAGCTTCATGTTGTCAAGAGTCTTGCTTATCTCATCCATCAGTGCCTTATTTCTACATGTGTATATAGTACATAGTAGTCATTGAACAAGAAAATGAACAGATGTAGGAGAGATCAAAGAAAACCAGGCAGAAGCCTAGGGAGGAGTGGGAGGCAAGGCTGAGCAGGACAGAAATCAGCTGATAGAGGCTGGTCATTCTCAAACTTTAAACTGATATCAGAATCACCTGTGATTCTTTATACCAGCTTATAATAAAGAAGTAGACTCTTGGCCCCTGTGATTCTGATTCAGTAGATCTGAGTAGGGGCTAAGGAATCTACATTTTAACAAATTCCCTAGGTGACTTGTGTGCGAGTGTTCTGGAGACCTCCCTTTATATCTGTGATATAATTTCTCCTTAATACATCCCTAGGATGAAAGATAAGGGACTATCATCCCATTTTATCAACCTCAATGAGGCTCAGAGATTTATAATACATTTTTCAATGACACACAGCTTGTATATAAGGCTTGTATGAAAGGCCAAGTATCTGACCAGTCAGTTCAAGGTGTAGAGGTAGATGGCTCAACTCCACAGGACTTTTCCAGGCCTTGATGTCACTGAATGGGTTTCATGACTGTTCCTATTTTTTGTTTGGAGAAGAGATTATATTCCCTAATGACTTTTTTTCTGCTGTATTTCAGGGAAGGCAATGAGCCAGAGGAGACCACTCAGATCACATACCATGAACTTCTGGTCCAGGTGTGTCAGTTCAGCAACGTCCTCCGAAAACAGGGTGAGTGAAAAGGTGGGGGGAGGGGACTGGGGGCCTGACCTTGGGGTATCTGAGGACTTGGGGGAAGTAGACAAGGGATGTACGGAATCTGGTAATGGGACTAGAAGAAGTCAGCTTGAGGGGTGGTGGTGGTGGTGATGGTGGTAGCTGGATCAGAGGGAGGGAGTAGCAGCAGGAAAGATCCATGGTCTATGTCCTTTATGTGCAGGCATTCGGAAGGGCGACCGAGTGGCCATCTACATGCCCATGATACCGAAGCTTGTGGTAGCAATGCTGGCATGTGCTCGTCTTGGGGCTCTGCATTCCATTGTGGTAGGAATTTGGGCTGGAAAAGGGGCCTATTGGGGAATGGGGCTCTGAAGAAGTAGATTGAGTCTAGATGAGAGGATCTTAAGAACCAGACTAAGGAGTTTAAAATGTGTTTTGTTTTTTTATCTGAATCCTCACCAAGGACATGCTTAGAAAGGGGAAGGGAGCAAGAGAGAGGAAGAGAAACATCTATGTGAGAGAGCAATATCTATTGGTTGCCTCTTGCATGCTTCTCGACCAGGAACCAAACCTACAACCTAGGCATGTCCCCTCTCTGGGAATTGAACCCAAGAACTTTTGGCCTATGGAATGATGCTCTAACCAACTAAGCCACACCAACCAGGGCTAAAATTCTTTTGTTATAGGTTATCAGTTATCCAGTTTCTTCTACGACCCTAACTTATAGACCCTAAAGGTTTTATTAGTGACTCCTTTCCTTGTTCACTTAATCCCTGGGCCCTCGCTCCCTTGATCTTTTTTTCTTTTTAATTGATTGATTTAAAAGAGAGAGAGAGGGACAAAGGGAGAGAGAGACACACACACACAGACAGAAAGACAGACAGATATTGATTTATTGTTCCACTTATTTATGCTTTCATTGGTTACTTCTTGTATGTACCCTGACTGGGGATCAAACCTGCAACCCTGGTGTATAGGGATGATGGTCTAACCAACTGAGCTACCCAGCCAGGGCTCCCTCAGTCTTTCTTTCCTTCCCTAGTTTGCAGGCTTCTCTGCAGAGTCTCTATGTGAACGGATCCTGGATTCCAGTTGCAGCCTTCTCATCACTGCAGGTGACTAATTTTCTCACTGCTTCTCCAGAACCCCTACACTCCAAGTCTTTGTTCCAATTAGCTAGTTGGAGTTTGGAACTGCTCGGTGTAGAGGGTAGGGACTGCCTACTATGTAGCTACTGGTTCTACCTCAGCCAACCCTCTGTCTGCTCAAATCAGATGGAAGCATTAAGAGGCCCACTCAGGAAGGACTCTATGAATATTGTGCTCACTAGGGATAAGGGGCAAGGAGTGTGGTGCCTTCCTAAGGCCTGGAATGTCTGTTGCTCCCCAAAGATGCCTTCTACAGGGGGGAAAAGCTTGTGAACCTGAAGGAACTGGCTGATGAGGCCCTGGAGAAGTGTCGGGAGAAGTAAGTGTATTTGGCCAGTTGGCTACTACTCTGGGTCAACTGGGCCTTTTCCCAGTGCCATTTTCCCTTTGTCCTGCCTACCCTAGATGGACACGGGTGGCTTCTAACAAGTTGTCTTTTGAGCCAACCATTCCACCATTTCAGGCTTTTCTTTCCTCCAGGGGTTTCTCAGTGAGATGCTGCATTGTGGTCAAGCACCTGAGGAGGTCAGAGCTGGGCACAGGTGCCTCTCTCAGCCAGTCCCCGCCGATTAAGAGGCCATGTCCGGATGTGCAGGTGAGCCTGTTACTGCTATGCCCTCCTCTGGGCTCAAACTGGTTTCCTCTTCCTGCCCAGGAAGTTCCTGATGTCCTTCTTTTCTTCTTTATTATAATTCTGAGGATCTGAGAGCCGTCCTAAGAGTGCCTCTCCTGGCAGGACTGGCTGGGAGCTGGGGGACTTTGAACTTGAAAGTAGTTAGGGAGCCCTTTGCAACTTGGGACCTTAGCATGAGACGTTGTAAGGGAGACTGGTTGGGGTATCCTGATGGCCACGAGGGACCCTCAGGGCTTGGACTTGGGTTAGAAATGGGCTGACTTGGGTGACTAAATACAGTCATCTTGATTACTAGGCTGTGGCTTGGGGTGGGCTACCTGTGGAATCCCACCATGAAAGGACTAGGATCTGGCCCTCAAGATATTGTCATTCGAAAAGGAGTCAGCCAAAGGTTTGGGGTACACTGACCCTTCCCTCTCACTTTCCTATACTTGGACTCTGCTCACCATACTTTCCATGGGCTCTTAACAGGGTAGCCGAAAGAGAAACCCAAGCGCGTCTGGCCCCAGGTATCCACCTCTGCGCTGCCTTGGGCACTGTTTTCCTGCGTGCTTGTCTGTGTGTCCATGTGCTCTTTGCTTGTTTGCCCCATTGAGGTGACTGCCAGACCTAACCCCCTTATCTCTGCCCCGGGATCCTTTGCCATTTAAGTCACTTCGAAGGGTTGTGAAGCCGATTGCCGGTTGCTACATCTCTGAACTGGCATATAGCATGCCTCTCAGGGAGGTAGCAACAGACAACCCATTTTTCTCCTGCTGCTCAGGACCTTTGTGGGACAGAGGACGAAGTAACCTATCAGAAAGTCTTTACTATGCACTTAACTGGGGCAGAGCCAGGAGAGACAGGAGGAAGGCAAACAGAAGAGGTATAGACGTTAACATTGGGAATTCACCATCAAGTTGGGGAGGTAGATATGTATGACAAATGAAAGCCTAAGTTCTATATAGGACAGCAGAGAAGAAGATTGTTAAATACATTTTTATACTATTTTGGGATTTACAAACTGCACATAAAGTCTGATAAAGTTAAGTGCTAAATTGGCCCTAGCTGATATGGCTCAGTGGATTGAGTGCCATCCTACAAACCAAAGGGTCCCTGGTTCTATTCCCAGTCAGAGCACATGCCTGGGTTGCGGGCCAGGTCCCCAGTAGGGGGCGTGTGAGAAGCAGCCACACATTGATGTTTCTCACCCTCTCTTTCTTCTTCCCTCCCCCTCTCTCTAAAAATAAATAAATAAAATCTTTAAAAAAATTAAGTGCTAAATTGAACAAAAGTTACATTGTAGGTGATTCTAAGAAGGGAAAACCCTAAGTGGGGACTCAAAGCAGATTGGTGTAGAGGAGAGACTGGGTTTGGAGTCCAGAGACCAACTTTTAGCTGTATGACCTTGCATAAGCTGCCTTTGCTCTCTGGGCTTCAGTTCCCTTATCAGTAATGGAGAAACGATGATGCATGCTTAAAAGGAAACCACTTTCCTTACTAACATAAAGCAGAAAACCCACAGTTCCTCTGAGTTTTACCATCCTCATAGGATGTCTTACCTAAATCTGCTATGATTATAACATCTTAGGCTAATGGTAAATATAATCTTCCTTTTTTCTATTCTCATTAGTATGGTAGAGACAGGTCTGATTCCTAGTGGACACTGTTTCCTTTTTTTTTTTTTTTTAAATTGTTGACACTATTACACACGTCCCCTGTTTTCCCTCCTTTGCTCACCTCTACCCAGCCCCAACCCCTTCCTCCCCTGGCCTTCGCCACACTATTGTCTGTGTCCATGGGCTATGCATATATGTTCTTTGTCTTGAGAAAGAAGAACAAAGTTGGAGGGAGCACAATACCAGATATCAAACTATGCTACAAAGCCATTGTAATCAAAACAGCCTGGTACTGGCAGAAGAACAGGCATATAGATCAATAGAATAGAATAGAGAGTCCAGAAATCAACCCCTGCTTTTATGGTCAATTAGTAGTTGGCGAAGAAGGCAAGAGCATACAATGAAGCAAAAGCAATCTCTTCAATAAATGGTGTTGGGAAAATAGGACAGGTACATGAAAAATAAAAGAAACTAAACCACCAGTTTACAGCATACACAAGCATTACCTCAAAACTGATAAAATGTAAATCAATGTAAATTGCAAAACCATAAAAAATCCTAGAAGAAAATATAGGCAGTAAAATCTCAGACATCTCGCTTAGCAATATTTTTGCAGATATATCTCCTAGGGCTAGGGAAACAAAGGAAAAAATAAACAATGGGACTATATCAAACTAAAAATCTTATGCACAGTAAAAGGTGCCATCATCAAAATGAAAAGGGAACCCACTACATGGGAGAATATATTTGTCAATGATACTTCTGATAAGGGGTTAATTTCCAAAACATATAAAGAACGTATACACCTCAACATCAGGAAGACAAACCATCCAATTAAAAAGTGGGCAAAGGACCTGAATAGGCACTTCTCCGAACAGGACATAGAGATGGCCAATAGACATATGAAAAGATGCTCAATGACAGTTTCCTTTTAAAACTCAGGCAGGAACCTAAAACTTTTTCTCTTGTAGGAGGTAACAAACTCAGTGATTAAAGCATTGGCTCTGGAGCCAGACTACTTGGGTTTAAATCCTGGCTCTTTCGCCTGCCTCTATGGGAGCTTGGTCAAGTTATGTAGGCTCTCTTGCCTCAGTCTCCCCATCTGTAAAATAAGGATAATAGTTGTACCTAATGGATGGGGTTTTGTCAATATATGCAAGGTGTTCAGCATATAGTAACTACTCCATAAATATTAGCTTTTATTGCTTTTAACATAGGCTGGCATTTCTAAGAGGGAAAGCAGAAAAAATAAATAAATTCTTGTAATTTTTTAATACCAGAGATCTCCAGGCCACAGGCTCCTGGATTATGTTTCTTGGAGGAGAGAACAATCAGTTACCAAAAAACCAAAGACCATAAAAACAGGCTTACAAAGTCCAGGTTTCTTGGCCTAAGAACTGCAGTCAAAGATGCAGAATTCTTGGCAGAGCTTCAAACCCCCTCATCCTTAAGCAATCTCTAAGGATAGGCCTACACAATTTGTGTGTGCCCTCCTCAACTATGTCACCTTTGAGCTTCCTCATGTTTCTCTAACACCTGGCATCTGCCCTCCCTGAGGCTATCCTGATCCAAGGACAAAGGCCAACTCACCTCCTCAATGGGTATTTCAAAAAATTCAAACCCTTTCCTGGTTCAAAGCTCTGGGCTCTCATAGGCACACAGCTAATTCACAATGTTTGTGGCACTAATTGAACTCTTGCCCTACTTCCTGGTACTGATTATCAGGCCCATACATGAAGCATGCCCCTTCTCCCGCCTCCCCTTCTTAATCACACATCCACAAAGTAAACAGAGGGAGAAGAGGGAGAGAAACATCAATGTGTGACAGATACATCAATTGGTTGCCTCTCGCACACCCCCAGCGAGGGACCTGGCCTAAAACCCAGGTGTGTGTCCTGACTGGGAATTGAACTGGCGACCTTTTGGTTCACAGGCTGGCACTCAATCCACTGAATCACACCAACCAGGGCAGGTAACAGTTTTATAAGATTATAAGAGTCCTCTCATTGTCACAATGTAACTTGCCTTTACATGTACCTAATGCCTTTTCTGACGATTCACACCACTGTAGTAGACCAGCACCATTTGCCCAAAGCCGTATTGGCACACTTCTGCTTAAATACATTAATGATGCCTTGGCTGGTGTAGCTCTATGGATTGAGTGCAGGCCTGTGAACCAAACGGTCGATAGTTGGGTTCCCAGTCAGGGCACATGCCTGGGTTGTGGGCCAGGTCTCCTGTAGGGAGCATGTGAGAGGCATCTGCACATTGATGTTTCTCTCCCTCTCTTTCTCTTTCCCTTCCCCTCTCTCTAAAAATAAATAAATAAACTCTTTTAAAAAAATTAAATAAATATATTAATGACCTCACCTAAAGTAGATCATTTGACCAAAAAAAAAAGTGTTCATGTGACAAGGTATGTGTAGACCTATATAGCTATTCCGCTAAAAAATAGGGTGTGTTTTTGAGCTCACTGGCAGCTGTCTCTCTTCTTTTTCTTCTTAAATTTTTAATGGTGCCTCACTTGGCTTGGGCTTATCATTCTCATGATGCTTATATGCCAAAAACTTCAAATTCTCTAGACTAAGGGGCAGATAGTAGAGAGAGAGTGGTGAGAGAGTTATTTTATAATTTATCAAGCTTTGTGTCTATTACTTTGGGGTTTTTTTTTTAACCAAATATGTACACAGTAGATTAGTATATAGACATACAGCAGGAATAGGGTGTTTCTCTTATACTATCATGTCTACCTGCCAGTCGGGGCCATTGAACATACGAGAGGCTAATGAATATGACAGGGCTTTGTGACAATTAAAGCAAATCTCAAACAGTTCCCATCATCATACCCTTACATTTATCTCCCAGAGGAGTTCAGGGGAACTGAACTAACTTCCATCTTTTCATCGGTTTTCCCCACCCCCAGGGTAACCCGAGGCTTGATGTTTACTATTGGATAATATCTTTCTGTTTTGATACTCCCCAAATCTTGTGAGACCATTGGGACAAAAATTACTATCCTCATTTTAAAAAGGGGTAACAAGGTAAAGTGACTTGCCCAAGGAACTTGCTTGGAAGTAGCAGAACTGGGATTGAAATCCAGTGTAAATTTTGGACAAATTCAGGGAATTTTGCTTCAGCAAAACTGTTTGTTCAAAAGGTGATATAACCAGGAAAGTAGAACAGTTTCGAGCAGAGTTTAGAAAAATTTAAGGATGACAGATCCAAAAATAGCTACCAAAGGCACTCCGTTATAGGGAGACATCCCTCCACTGGGAGTCATTTGGTCCTTCCCCACCAACTTAAAACAAGGCCTCCTGATGCATGGAATCTCAAGTAAATGTCTTTAGGAAAAACTCATGGGTACCAGTGATGTAAAGGCAGAGGGAGATCAAGGGTAGGACCCTCCAGACGGAGAGTGAGGTCTGGACATTTGGGAAAAGGCGCTTGGACTAAGATCTATTGACTTCTTTCACTACTAACTGACAGGGCTGGATGCCTGCCTTATCTGCAGGCTCTAACTAATTTTGCATTTCTGAATTGTGTGGTGTTTGCATCCCTGCCGATAAGCCACTAGTCCCACAAGTACATATGTGTGTATGCAGGCCTGTGTGTGCATATTCATTCATTCAACAAAAATTTATTGAGGACCTTTTAAGTGCCAGGCATTTTGCTAGGTACTGGGGATATAGGTGGGAAAAAAAAAGACAGACATACTACTGCACTTACAGAGGTCACTATCTAGTTGGGGAGACAGTAATCAAGCAAACAACTAAAATAACTAGAAATATGTGCTGTGTGGGAAAGAAATATGGTGCGGTGATCAAGAATAATAGCAGGGGTGATGCTGGGAGTGGGAATCTACCAGATACCCTTCAAGGAACCCTTTCCAAGGTGACATTTAAACTAAGAATTGAAGGATGAGAAGAGACCAACCAAGGGGCCCTCCTCAGCCTGAGGGCCAGGTGCGGGGAAACTCTGGAGCAGGGTGCTGGGAGCACCCAGGAAGCCTGCTATTCTGTTCCCATTCTCTCTGTTCTATTCCACCCTTGCAGGGCCCTTCCTCCCTTCCACAATCTCCACCTGCCAGTCCCACCCCAGCCCCTTCAGGTGCCAAGCATCTCCTGCCCCCATCTTGAGCTGTTCACAGTTCTTGCCTGCCCATTTCTGCCTTTCTTCTCCTGCAGATCCCTTGGAATGAGGATATTGATTTGTGGTGGCATGAACTCATGCAGGACGCAGAGGATGAGTGTGAGCCTGAGTGGTGTGATGCTGAGGACCCGCTCTTCATCCTGTACACCAGTGGCTCCACAGGCAAACCCAAGGCAAGTGTGTGAGTGCACATGTGGACATGTGTGTATAGTGTGTAAGGGTGAGAGGTGAGTTTCTGAGAAGCATTTAATGACATCAATTTTACTCTACAACCCTGAGTTTCAGAAATGTCACATTACCTTTTCTAAATCAAATTAAGACATTAAATTGTGAGGCCCAGGTGAGATAATTTAAGTGAGGGCTTTCATATTGCCCAGAAAATGAGAAAAGTATGAGTCTATGTGGCTTGTATTGATGTTTTTTGCCCATGCCTACATGATTTGGTTGAAGGAAAGCTGCCCTGTCAACTCAAGGCCAAGGGTGGACACAGGGATCCCTCTTGGGCTCCTAGACTACAGCTTTTAGAGTTCAGCTCCTTCAACATGCCACACTTTAACATCTAGTTCGGGGGTGTCAAACTCATTTTCACTGGGGGCCACATCAGCCTCCCGGTTGCCTTAAAAGGACAGAATGTGATTTTAGGACTCTATAAATGTAACTACTCCTTAACTAGTGGCAATGAGCTCAGCACTGCTGCCGGGTAGAAACAAGGTGCTGGGCCGGATAAAACAAGGTGGAAGGCTGGATTCAGCCCGTGGGCCTTGTGTTTGCCACCTGTGATCTAGTCCCTGTCAGAACACAGTGGGAGCCAGAAATACTTAAGAGAACTCCGACTACTTCTGGCCAAGATGGAGGCGTAGGTAGATACAGTGTGCCTCCTCGCACAACCAAAAGAAGGACAATAACAAATTTAAAAACAAGAAACAACCAGAACTGACAGAAAATTGAACTGTATGGAAGTCCAACAACCAAGGAGTTAAAGAAGAAACATTCATCCATACCGGTAGGAGGGTGGAGGTGGGCAGCCGGGCGGAGAGGACTCACGGCAAGACGGCGGATGGCAGAGTGGAGGAACAACTGGGGAACGAGACAGATCGAGCAACCGAGGGTCCCAGTGTGGGGAAATAAAGCCTCAAAGCCTCTGACTGAAAACACCTGTGGGAGCTGCAGCAATGAGAGAAACTCTCAGCCTCACAGGAGAGTTCGTTGGAGAGATCCACAGGCTCATAGAATGTACACAAACCCATCCACCCAGGAATCAGCACCTGAGGGGCCCGATTTGATTGTGAGTAGAGGGGAAAGTGACTAAAAACCAACAGAGAGCAGAGCAGAGCAAGTGGCTGTGTTCACCCTCAAACATATAGAGTCACAATTCAGCGACATGGGTTGCCCGGCCTTGTGAATACCTAAGGCTCCACCCCTTACTATGTAACAGACACGCTGAGACCAAAAAAAAAAAAAAAAAGGCCCAAATGAAAGAACACATCAAAGCTCCAGAAAAAATACAACTAAGTGACAAAGAGATAGCCAACCTATCAGAAGCATAGTTCAAAACGCTGGTAATCAGGATTCTCACAGAATTGGTTGAGTATGGTTGCAAATTAGAGGAAAAAATGAAGGCTATGAAAAGTGAAATAAAGGAAAATGTACAGGGGAAACAATAGTGATGGGAAGGAAACCAGGACTCAAATCAAAGTTTGAACCAGAAGGAAGAAAGAAACACTCAACCAGAACAGAATGAAGAAACAAGAACTCAAAAAAAATGAGGAGAGGCTTAGGAACCTCCAGGACATCTTTAAACGTTCCAACATCCAAATGATAGGGGTGCCAGAAGGAGAAGAAGAAGAGCAAGAAATGGAAAACTTATTTGAAAAAAATAATGGAGAAGTTCCCCGGTCTGGCAAAGGAAATAGACTTCCAGGAAGTCCAGGAAGCTCAGAGAGTCCCAAAGAAGTTGGACCCAAGGAAGAACACACCAAGGCACGTCATAATTACATTACCCAAGATGAAAGATAAGGAGATAATCTTAAAAGCAGCAAGAGAAAAAGAGAGAGTTACCTACAAAGGAGTTCCCATAAGATAATCAGCTGATTTCTCTAAAGAAACCTTGCAGGCAAGAAGGGGCTGGAAAGAAGTATTCGAAGTCATGAAAGGCAAGAACTTACATCCAAGATTACTCTATCCAGTAAAGCTATCATTTAGAATGGAAGGGCAGATAAAATCCTTCCCAGATAAGGTCAAGTTAAGGGAGTTCATCATCACCAAGCCCTTATTATATGAAATGTTAAAGGGACTTACTTAAGAAAAAGAAGATAAAAAATATGAACAGTAAAATGACAACAATCTCACAGCTATTAACAACCAAACCTAAAAACAAAAACAAAAACAACTAAGCACACAACTAGAATAGGAACAGAATGACAAATGGAAATCACATGGAGGGTTACCAGTGGGGGAGTGAGAGGGGGAGAGAGGGGGAAAAGGTACAGAGAATAAGTAGCATAAATGGTAGGTAGAAAATAGACAGGGGGAGGTTAAGGATAGTATAGGAAATGTAGAAGCTGAAGAACTTAATATGTATGACCCATGGACATGAATGAAAGGGGGGGAATGTGGGTGGGAAGGGGTGTGCAGGGCAGAGGGGAATAAAGGGGGGGAAATGGGACAACTGTAATATCATAATGAGTAAAATATGTTAAAAAGAAAAAGAAAACTCGGGCTGTTCCATTGACTTGAAAGATGTCACTCTGCCTTCCACCTACGTCATCCCTAAATTATTTTCTCCGCATGCTTTGGAATATCCCTCAGTGAGTTTTTAGAAACACAGCTTTGGTCTCTCTTTCCTAGTGATGGGATGTTGATAGAATAAGAAAAGATTGTCTTTTTTTCCCTACTCTCTGTCAATGTGTAATTGAGTATGTGTGTACAAAGGCACAACAGAGACACCATCTGTGAGTGTGCTCGGAGTGTTCATGCATGAGAGTAATGCGGGTGGCTCCGAAATGCCACCCTAGGGTGTGGGTGTGAATGATGGACTGATGCTACGTGTGTGAGGTACTAATTCCATGGGACCATGGAGAAAAGGGGATGGAAGAGAGGTGGATGGTGTGAAAGGAGCGCTGGTGATCAGTGGCGGTGAGCCCAAGCCCCGTCCTGAGGCCTTCTTCTTCCCCCAGGGTGTGGTGCACACAGTTGGAGGCTACATGCTCTATGTGGCCACAACCTTCAAGTACGTGTTTGACTTCCATCCAGAGGACGTGTTCTGGTGCACAGCAGACATCGGCTGGATCACTGGCCATTCCTATGTCACCTATGGACCGCTGGCCAATGGTGCCACCAGTGTTTTGGTGAGAAGGGAGCTGGGACCCATGACTACCTGGCCTAGTTAGGGAATGGACACGGTGATCCAGGATGACTGCCTCCCAAGGCCACTTGGTCTAGAGGCAGTAGGACTTACACAGTTCTTGCACAGTTCTGAGGGGACTGTGAATCCTGAGTGGGAGGTTCTTTTGGCTTGTCTGGTAAGGGAGTGAAGTCATGGGTTTGTCAGAAAGGGCAAATTACTGAGCCTGGGGGAATGGTGGCGGGATGGAGGAGCTATTGGGAAAGACCAGAAATGACCAGCCTTTCCTGGGGCTAGTTTGAGGGTATCCCCACATACCCGGATGTGAGCCGCATGTGGAGCATTGTGGACAAGTACAAGGTGACCAAGTTCTACACAGCGCCTACGGCTATCCGTCTGCTCATGAAGTTTGGAGATAAGCCTGTCACCAAGTGAGACCCTCCCCAGCTGATGCCCCATTGATGTCCCTTAGAACAACTGGCCTTTGTGCAGTCATTTTCATGCCACTCTTCCAACTCCCCTAGCCTGGAATGAGGGTGGGTGGGCAGAAGAGCCTGGGTATGTCTTCCTGATTCCTCTTTCCCTACTCCCCTGCCCAAGGCATAGCCGGGCATCCTTACAGGTGTTAGGCACAGTAGGTGAACCCATCAACCCTGAGGCCTGGCTATGGTACCACCAGGTAGTAGGTGACCGGCGCTGCCCCATCGTGGACACCTTCTGGCAGACAGAGACAGTGAGTAAGGGATACAGAAGGTTGGGGCTCAGGGACAGTGTGGGAAGACTAACTCAAACCCCTGATCTCTGACTTCCACAGGGTGGCCATATGCTGACGCCCCTCCCTGGTGCAACACCCATGAAGCCTGGTTCTGCTGTGAGTGAGGCTCCCTTGGCTGGCCCTGGGCTAGGCAGGGATAGTCTTGGGGCATTTGGCCTAAGTAGAGGGTGGGGGACTGGACTGAGATGTGTGATGAATTTGGGGCTCTCCTTCTCCATGGGAGAGGTTGAGTTGAGTCAGAATTGCTTCATTTCTCTCCTTGGGTCCTGTCTCCTGTTTGCTTCTAGACCTTCCCATTCTTTGGTGTAGCTCCTGCAATCCTGAATGAGTCCGGGGAAGAGTTGGAAGGTGAAGCTGAAGGCTATCTGGTGAGGCCCTGGTCCTTGGGGGTCTTAGAGGAATGAGGCGAAAGGGTCCACTAGGGGATACTGTACTTTGCTTCAGAGTTTAGAACCTCATCTCTCCTGGTAGCTGCTGTGATTAAAGTTCCATAGTTGAGGGTTTATCCTTTGCAGAGATCCTGCAGGAAATCGTTCTGGATACTTTGCCTGCCTCTCTGCATTTTGGCCCATGAGGCTCTTAAGGGCTCTGCTCAAAGATTCCTGATGGTGCCTTTTTGGGTCTGAAAGACTTAGTCCCAACTGCTCCTTTGACAAACATTCTAGTGTGAAAGGAAGCTTTCTAACATAGTGGGAAGTCTTATAGGCTCCAGAGTCAACGTGCCTGGGTTCAAATTCTGGCTCTGCCTCTTCTGTGACCCCAGATAAGTTACCTAACCCTTCTGAACCTAAATTTCCTCAATTGTAAGGTAGGGTTATAATAGTACCTTTGTCTTCTGTGGTTGCTGGATTGATTACATTAGATGATTCATGTGAAGTTTAGCACAGAACCTAACAGTGCTCGATAAATGTTAGCTGTCGTTGTGATTGTTGTATTAGAACCTTTAACATCAGCCCCTACTCTCCACCCCACTTCACTTTTACTAAGAACAAATTAGTAACAAGGGCAACACTTGAATCCAGCCAGGCCTTCTGCCTCTTAGCCATCATCTTATCCATCTGCCAGAGGATGTTATTGATTGGGGAAGTAACTTACTCATGAGTGGGTCCCACATTTTTATTCTGTCTTCATTCGCATCGAACTGGATCTGCTTTCCTGAGATTACCCAAAAGGAGACTCAAATTTACTAAGTGCTTATCAGCAACGTAACATTGTGCTAGGCATCTTCTACCTGCTATCAATTTAATTCTCAGATTATTTTCTCTGACTTACAGATGAGGATCCTGAAGCTCAGATAGGTAAAGTTACTTACTTAAGGTCACACAGTCAGTAAGAGGCACAGCTGGGATGCCAACCCCAGATTGTCTATCTCCAAAGCCTGTACTTTGTACTACTTCTCAGGAATGACATCGAGGCTATTTATCCTCAGATTTGGCAAAGCTTGGGTTATCTTTCAGTGAGACAGAGTAACAGATGTGACCACTGTGCCTTCCTCACTCTCCAGGTATTCAAGCAGCCCTGGCCAGGGATCATGCGCACAGTCTATGGGAATCATGAACGCTTTGAGGCCACCTACTTTAAGAAGTTCCCTGGGTACTACGTGACAGGAGATGGTAAGCTTTGGCTATCCCCTTCCCACACTTCCCATCAAGACATGTGCCTTCCCCTCCCATTTTCAGGAAGAGGTGACTAAGGGTAAAGAAGCACAGGAGAGAAAAACGTGTTCTATGTATCAGTGTCTAATATTGAGGCAGAGCTACAGAGATGGTAAAGGCAGGAATGAGTATTGCAGAATGGGTCTCAGTGTGGTGCCATCTGAGATTTGATGTATGAGGAGTGGCGTTTTTGTTGTCATTGCTCCTGTGTTGAAAAGGATGGAGCATATGGCAGTATTATGTCATGCGTGTCCCCATACCTGGAGGCTGTGTTTGTCCATATGTCCACCCACCATTGCACTCAGCCACAAATATTCACTGAGCACCTAGTATGCCCAGGCACTGATCTAACCACGGGAGATAATACCATGAATAAGGCAGGCAAGGTCTCTGCTTTCATGGGGTTTACTTTCTGTTAAAGGAATACAGACAATAAACTCAGCAAACAAGTAAATAAGCTCGTCTTAGTGATGAGTGCTATGAAGAAAAAATGCTCTAAATAAAGTAATGGGATAAAGAGTGACTGAAGGCATGGCCATATAAGGGATGATGAGAGAAGGCTTCTCTGAAATGACATTTGACCACAGACCTGTTAGGTGAGAAGGAGCCAGTCACGGGAAAATGTGGAGTGAGTGATAGTGTTCTGTGCAGACACACGCTTGGAATATCTGAGGAACAGACTGAAGTCTGTGTGGCCCATGTATAGTGAGCAAAGGAAGAATGTTATATGAAGTTGAAGAGGTAGATAATACAAGGCCTTGTGGGCCATGGTGAAGTTTGATTTTATCCAGTGTACAGTGGGAGGCTTTTAGGGGTTTTAAGCAGATGACTTGAGGACTTATTTACTGTTTAGAAAATAACTTTGCCTGCCCTGGCCAGTGTGGCTCAGTTGGTTGAGCATCAGCCTGTGAACTGAAATGTCACCGTTTCAATTCCTAGTCAGGGCACCTGCCTGGGTGGTGGGTTTGGTCCTCCATCGGGGCATGTACAAGAGGAAACCAATTGATGTTTCTCTCTCACATTGATATTTCTGTCCTCTCTCTCCCTCCCTTCCCCTCTCTCTAAAAAAAATAAGTACATAAGTATATTTTAAAAGATTTTATTTATTCATTTTTAGAGAGAAAGGAAGAGAAGGAGAGAAATATCAATGCGTGGTTGCCTCTCACGTGCCCTGTACTGGGGACCTGGCCTGCAACACAGGCATGTGCCCTGACTGGGAATTGAACGGGTGACCCTTTGGTTCGCAGCCCATGCTCAATCCACGGAGCTCCACCAGCCAGGGCGAATACATAAATATTTTTTAAAAAGAAAATAACTTTGCCTAATTTATGGAGAGTAAACTTTTGGTGGGTGTATTAGTTATCTATTGTTGTGGAGCAAATTACCCCCAAACTTGGCAGCTTAAAACACCAAATATTGTATTATCTCATACAATTTCAGAGGATCAGCAACATAGAGTGTCTTAACTGGTGGTTCTCATTCAGAGTCTCTTAAGGGTTGCAGTCAAGCTGTTGTTTGGGGCTGCAGTCATCTGAAGGTTTGACTGAGCCTGGAGGACCCACTTTCAAGCTCATCATGTAGCTGTTGGCAGGAACCCTCAGTTCCTTGCCACTTGGGCCTCTCTGTAGGGCTATTCACGATGTGGCAGCTGGCTTCCTCCAGAACAAATAATCTGAGATAATGCAACCAGGATAGAAGCCACATTGTCTTCTATAATCTAATCACAGAAATGACATTCCATCACTTCTGCCAAATTATATTGCTCACACAGACTAACTAGTCCAATGAGAAAGGCCTACACTGGGGGATGAATACCAGGAGGTGGAGATCAGTGTGGCCATTCTGGAGCCTGGCCACCACAGTGGGCAAGCACAGCAGGAAGACTTGCTAGGAAGCTAGTGCAGTGGGGAATGTGGATCATGTGTCCTTCTGTGGGGTATTACATTGTGCATTTCTTCACTTCCCAGGCTGCCGGAGGGACAAGGATGGCTATTACTGGATCACTGGCAGGATCGATGACATGCTGAATGTATCTGGTGAGGGCCAGGGACCATTTTCCCTTCTCATTAACCCTGCTCTCCCAGCAACTCCCAGCTAAAGCCTTTTGAGAGAGCCAAGATGTCCTTTGGCCAGACCATGTTTGGAGTGAAGCATCCAGTTCTGGGCCCAGGTTTTGGAGGAAGAGTGATAAACACTGGGATGTGCCTAGAGGAGGGGACTGGGATGGTGGGGTAACTGAGGCATGTCATATGAGGAATGAATGAAGGGCCTTTCTAATTCGACCAGACCAGGACTGCCCTGTAGGCACGGATGGAGCAGGGGCTGGGATAGAGGCCAAGATCTTTCTCATGGCACTTCCTTTCCCTTGACAAGGTCACCTGCTGAGCACTGCAGAGGTGGAGTCGGCACTTGTGGAACATCAGGCTGTCGCAGAGGCAGCTGTGGTCAGCCACCCTCATCCTGTGAAGGGCGAATGCCTCTACTGCTTTGTCACCCTGTGTGATGGCTATTCCTTCAGCTCCACTCTCACTGAGGAGCTCAAGAAGCAGAGTGAGGAGCCTCCCTGGGCAGGGGGGAACTGCAGGGTTTGTCCTCAGTGCCCAGTTACCGCTGCAGGTTGTTGGGGAGGGGCTGGAGCGAGCTGCTCCCCAACCCCAAACAGATCCCAGGGGGCTGATTGCCCTCTTTCCATTCTGTCTCCATTAGTCAGCCACTAGGATAATAATGGCTGGCATGTATAGAATTCTTTCTCTGTGCCACCACTGGGCTAAGTGCTTTAAACGCATATAATCACCCCATAAATAAATCCTACTGTTACCCTCATTATAAAGATGAAGACATTGAAGCTTAGAGACGTTAAATCACTTGCCCAAGGCCACTGCTAGAAAAGCGGGATTTCAACTCTAGCGGGTTGATTCTAGAGCCTGAGCTCCATGAAGGTACATTAAGATAAATGAGATAGGCCCTGGCCAGGTAGCTCAGTTGGTTAGAACATGGTCCTGATATGTCAAGGTCGCAGGTTCAATCCTGGTCAAGGCACATACAAGAGTCAATCAATTAATGCAGAAATAGGTGGAAGAACAAATCGATGTTTCTCTCTCTCCCTCTCTAAGATCAATTTAGAAAAGATAAATGAGATAGTAAAGAGACAATGTTTTGAAAAGAGAGACAGGCAGTGCCCTTGAAGAGGCGATAGGTGGGGAATAAAGCCATCTCTACTTTGGTTTTGGGGAGCCTGGCTAAAGGTTCTGAAGTAATGCTTAATGGTTTGTTGGTTACAGTTAGAGAAAAGATTGGCCCCATTGCCACACCGGATTACATCCAGAATGCACCTGGCTTGCCTAAAACCCGCTCAGGTATGTTCAAAGGGTCGAGGATTGGGATTGGGCTGTGGTGGAGTGTGGTGGATGAAAGCCTTTGGCAGAGTTGGAGTTGGTCAGTGCAGCCACTAGGTAACCAGAAGCTTGTGGTCCCTTAGGGAAAATCATGAGGCGCGTGCTTCGGAAGATTGCTCAGAATGACCACGACCTGGGGGACACATCTACTGTGGCTGACCCGTCTGTCATCAGCCAGCTCTTCAGCCACCGTTGCCGGACCATCCAGTGAACAAGACTGCCCTTTACCCAGGATTCCCCCTGCTTGGCTTTCCAAAGTTTTGCCCACCCTCCCTGTCCCCATCCAAGAGTGTTGAGGGCCAGGGCTGACCCACACCACCTCCCTCAACCAGGTGTCCAGGACCGAGGACCAGCTTTACCCTTGGGTGGAGGCAACTTCCTGTGACTGCCAGGCAGATGGGACAGGATCCAGGTCAGCCTCAAGTTGCTGTGCTTGCAAAGAGCCCTTGGAGCCCAGAACAGGGAACTGAAGGTCATGTTCCCAACCCAAGTTGAGTGTTCAGAGGGCAAGTGAGGGCCTAGACTGAAGAAGCAGGGAGGCAGCTCAGTAACTCTACGTCAACTCTCTCAGGAAGCACCAGCACTTGTCTTGGGCGTGCGCTTGCCCTTAGAAACACCTGTTTGTGAGTCCTGGAACAGTTATTGTTATTTTTTAAACACTTTGCTTCTTTTGCTCTGGGTCTTTTGTGCCAGATAACAGTGCTTACCTGCCCACTTGCTCCAGGGGCTGTGAAGGCAGGCTCAGTTCCCAGACGGTTTTTAGATCATTTGCTTCTCTAGGGCCAGAGGAACTTGTCTTCTTTGTCTTCTGTCCCCACCTTCATCTGAACACAGCCGTGCCCATGACAGACACTCTCAGATGAAACTCTTCTTCCCTTGGTTGTGCTCAAGCTCTGTGGTCGTCGGAATAAAGTCTGTGACCTCAAGAAGATGATGACTGGTTTTCTTAGGGATCTTACAGGTTCTGTACTTGCTAGCTGCTCTGATTTGCGTGGGGATGGAAAGGGGAGTGGTTTTCCCTACGAACACCTTAATACCCTCCTTCCAAAACTTTTGGTTAGGACAAACTAGGCAGGGCTACCCTCATAGGCCCTTTGACAAACTCTGAGCTAAGCAGGAAAGCAACTGAAGCCAGTTCACAATTGTGATGTCCCATCACAGTTGCCCTCCCTCCGGCTCCTGCTAGGGGCCCTCTCTCCTCCCTATGATCCCTTGAGAGCATTAGTGAGTCACTAAGGATTCTTCAGGGTCCTATTCATAGCGTCTGGAGCTAGGGAGACTCTGATCAGAGCCAAGCCACTTTCCTGCTCCAATCCACCTTCAGTGGGCTGGCCCAGATTAAAGATCCTCCTTCCCCTAATTGTACAAACCAAGCAATCACAGAATCAGAAATGTAGTTTTATTTAAGGCAGAGGTGGGGAAGGGCTATGCCCTTCCACCCCACTCTTCCGACCCCTAAGTCCTATCCCAAGTCAGACAGAGGCCTGCTACAAAGACTGACGAGGGACTGACGGAGGGTGGCAGTGCTGTGGACTCTTACCTCGGGTCAGCTGTACCCATGCCCTTAGGATTCAGGGGCTTCTAGATCTCACCAAAGGGAAACACAGCTTCTCTAGTCCTCAGACAGGAGGTACCCAGCATTCGCCCTTCCATGAAGACCCTGGGGTCTCCAGGAGAGACCAGCCCTCCCAAGGTGGGGGAGGAACGGCACCTCTCAGGAGGACGAGGGGAGGAATGACAAGCATGAGGGATAGGAGGTCTCTTGAGCGAAGTCTGGGCGGGCCTGGCTGTGCCCTCACACAGGGTATGGGTTGTCCAGGACGGCCACTCCTGCTGCCACACCACCGTCTGCGTGTTCGATGGCTTTGGTTCGAAGCAGATGTCCCACGTGCTTGTTCATCACAAGTGTCTTTCCCTGCCTACGGAAATGGGAACAGGGGACACACAACTCTGTCACCTAGACCCAGCCCTCAAGCCCAGGACCTTCCCTGGTCCCGGCTGACCCATACATGGGTGACTAACTACACCCAAGAAAATGTGAGGGTTTTAGAACAAGACTTGGGTTTGCATACTAGCTTGGAAATTACTAGCTCTGTGTCCTTGAGCAAGTTACTCGGCCTTTTTAAATATCAGTTTCTTCCATTTTAAATAAGGATAATACCTCTCATTTTGCAAGATGTGCATAAGGATTAAATAAAACAGGAAAAGCACTTAGCATAACACGATGCCAGGCTCACATTTCATGTTCTATAGTTGTAAATTACTTTTCTTAAGATGTCTATGGTGGTGGGGAGGGTTGGAGGTGGTGAGGAAGATGTGGGGTGTTGGGGAGGGGTTGGGAGAGGCAGGCAGAGATGCTGCAAGTAGTTAGAGCGGATTATAGAGAGGTGGGGGGGCGGCCCTTGTGGGGAGCATGGTAGGATTCCTACCTTGCCCTGAGTACTTTGAAGGAAGTGGTATGAGGGACCAGGAACTGTTCCTTATAAATTCACAAGTCTTCCTCTCTTCCTGATTCCTTTAGTGTTCAAATCGAAACCCAGGGGCCACTCAGAATTTCAAAGCCACTGAGTATCCTCTAGCTGGCCCATCCCACCTTTCCCCAGAACCCCTGGTAGCCTGGGAACTGGACCCAAACTCTCTTCTTCCCTGGGGTCTCCTTCTGGTCCAGGGATTTTCTCATCCATCTTGATACTACTTGAAATTTCCTTTATAGTGCAAAACATTTTTCATCTGAACTTCATCTGATGGCCCTGTGAGGTGGGCAAGTCTTGGGTCCCTGGCTGATCTACTAGGTAAGGAAATGCAGCTAGGGACTGGCAGAGCCGCTCCCTGTCCAGTGCTTCCCTCCAGGCTTTCTTGGCTGGCCCCCTGGAAAGCAGGAGCCCCTCCTGACAAGCTCACCTGACATAGACCCCGAAGATGCCCAGCTCTGAGATGCACTGGGACACTCGGGCAGGGCTTCCAGGCCGTAGCAGGCAATTCCCAAAAGGCTCAGGCTCAATCTTCTCCATGAGGATGTAGGAGGCTCTCTCCTCACTGTCTCTGAGCCGCTCCAGGGCTTGCATCATCTCCTCCCCATATAGGTTGTTACCTGCAATTCCACTGGCTAGTCACCCTGGATTCCGTGCCCAACTTCTCCACCCCGTGCTCCCACGTCTGGGGCCACGTGGGCAAATCAGCAGCCTCAGTTCCTGACACCAGCTCAGAGAAGCCAGAGCAGGCCTGACTCCTGAGGAGGGAATCTTACTTTAACAGAATAGCCCTGACTCACAACGGTGAACCCACCTTCCACCACACCATCCTGCCCTGGTTCTCCTCCCACCTGTCATGGCTGTGACTGCTCAGCCTCTGACCGGCTCCTGCCTCTCTTAAATGTTGGGATTCCCAGGGAATTGGTCATCCACCCGGGTTCTCTCCTCCATGTACACACTTTTTTTCAGGAAGATCTCTTCCAAGCCTCTATCTATATCCTATAATTTATTAACTCCTAAATCTTTAACTCAAGCTGCCTGCTCTAGACATGACATGGATATCCCATAAGTCCCCAAAACAAACTCAACATGTCCAAACAGAATTCATGACTTCTGCCTGAACCTGCCCATCTTAGACCTTCCTCCTCCCAATCAGGCAAAAGGTATCCCTGAGTCATATTTAACTCCTCCCTCACACATTCAGATGCGTCTCTCCAGTCTGTACTCCACAGTCACAGCCTGGCCCGGGCCTCTGCATTGCTCTTCTGGACAACTACACCAGCCTCCTCTGTGGCCTCTGCTCCTACTGTCCCCGTCATGCCAAGACATGCTCTACCATGGCTGAAACATGAATCCCAGATCAACTGTGCGTCTCTTCCCTCATTAAAACTCCCGAATAACTTCCCACTGCCCTTAGGATAAAATCATCTCTTTAACATCCTTTATAATCAGGTCCCAAACCATCTTTTCCAGCCCAAATCCTTGCTTCCTCCCATCTCCCATGCTGTACTCCAGCCTCACTAGTAACCCTTGAATCTCCAAACATACCACATTTTCATGGACCAGTGCTTTTGCTTGAGGCTGCTCCTTCTGTATGATATGCCTGTTCTCTCTTTTCCTTCTGGGAAACTCCTACCTATTCCTTCAGACCAAGATCAAAAACCATTTCCTTTCAGTCTATGAGGCAGAAATGATCGTTGCTCTCAAGGAGTTCAATTTAGGCAGGAAGACATCCAAAGTCCTGATATGTCTTCATCCCACTCCCCCACAATCCACCCACAGGCACTACAGACTAAACTAGTCCAAATCCTCAAATGCTGGGTAATCAGATTCCCTGTGCCCCACAGCCCTGGATCACAGAGTCTCCTGGGACACTGTCCACGGTGAGGGCCTGTGTCAGTTCTTTTATCTCTCAGAGCCTAAGACTGTGCCCACAGCAAGTGCCGGTCAGCACTGGTGAAAGCCTACTAGCCCCTTTTCACAGAGCAGCCTTGCAAAGGGGGGTCCACCTACCTCCACCTTCTCTCTGGGGCTTTAGCACAAACCGGCTAGGAGCAGCAAGGGCCTCAGCGATGGCCTGGTCTCCTTCTTCACCCTGGCAGGAGGTTAAAAAGCAGTCATCAGCGGTTTTAGGCCAACGAGGCAGGAGCTGAGGTCCTGCTGGTTGTGCAGAGCAGCATCAGAAGAAGAGCATTTGGGGGAAGAGCCATAAGCCCTTTTAGGCTGGGTGATACTGTATGGATGTAACACCTGCCCCCTACCCCCACAAAGACCCCGAGGCAGCAAGTACAAGAGAACAAGTTTTCTCTGACAACAATTCAGGGGTCTGCAGTAGGAGGCCTGGAAAGCAGGTGCAGATAGTCCCTAACTCTTGCTGTCTGCCTCAATCTCTCCCTCTGGTTACCATCCCCATCTCCGCCTTTGCCCGGGGAGTTTACAGTGGATTCCAGCCCTCCTCCCCAGGGCTCTCGGGGTTCTCACAGAGCATCACTGACCCAAGTCCAGCCCAATACCAGCTCCAGCCTCTCCAACACATTGGGCTCTGGGTCCCTGCCACCTAGGAGGCATGTGGTAGGGGGGGAACAGGCTGCCCACCTACCATGTCCAGTGAGTAGAGGCCAGCAAAAGTGGCACGGAGGCGGGCCACGGCCTCAGGCTGGCCAGGGAGCAACGCCTCCAGCACGCCCACTCTGCTCAGCTCCTGCTGCACCTTCTTGGTTCCAGCCAACTGGGTGGCAATATCTGGGCACTTGACAGCACATGACCTCTCCAGTAGGAGGCGTGCTTCCCAGTTCTGCAGAGAGAAAAATGAGGAATTTTACTTTATATCACATCAGCTGTCTAGCAGGGGCCAAGTGCTGTGCTTTCTATCCTCACATTCATTGTCTCCCAGGGTCATTGCAACATCCTGGCGAGGCAGGTGGGGCCCCTCCCAATCTGCAGGATTCTCGCCCTCAGGGAGCTCACAGTCTAGCTCACTGATACATGACTATAATTAAAAGGGGAAATGACATAAGGTCTAAAGGCGCAGAAAAATCAATGAAGAGGCCTGAAAGGGATGGGACCCTTGTTTCCCACTGCACTCCAAATAAAATCCAAACTCTCTCCGTCTCAACCTCATTCCATGCCAACACTCTACCCGACTCCCACGTTCTAGCCACACAGTCCTGCCAACCCACAAACACACAAACATCACTCCCGCCTGAGGGCCTTTGCAGGTGCTGCCTTTCCCTCTTCCTTCTGGAATTCTCTTCCTTCTGACTGTTCCACAGGATGGTTGGATCCTTCTCATCCTTAAGTTTTGCCTCAAAGTCATCTTCTCAAATCACCCTATTTAATGTGAGTTTCCCCATAACTCTCTCTGTTTTCACCTTGTTGTTTCATTCAGAGTTTCCCCCAACTAGAAACCATTTTTTCTATCTTGTTTCCTTTTTGATGTTCAACTGCCTGACCAGACTGTGAGCTCCACAAGGACCAGACCCTTGCTGTCTGTCCCTGTTCCTGTTGTATCCCCAGTGCCTAACACGGTGCCTGGCACTTTGTAGGTTCTTAGTAAATATTTGTTATATTGTTTAGTAGTGTGAAATCTGAGTGACAGGAAGTCAGACAGGTGAGACTCAATAGGGAAGAAGCACAGTGAGTCTCCACTCAACACTGTTGATAGATTCTTGGAAACCAATTTTAGCATCGGCTAATTGATATAAACAAGAGTTAAGTTCCTACAGCATATCTCTGGTCACAAAAACATCACTAAATTTCTAAATAAAGACCCAAACATTTCTAATATTAAACAGTGAAATAAATGTGAGTTATACATACATTTTAGAAAGATGAATAAACACGAGTAAGATAATGACTTTCCAACGCACTTAGTCCAGTCCAGGGCTACGGGCGGAGGAGCCTATCCCAGCAGCTCAGGGTGCCAGGCTGGAACCAGTCCTGGATGGGACAGCCTTCCATTACAAGGCACACTCACACACACCCCCGACTCTCACTCAGACTGGGACAATTTACGTGTGCCAGTTCATCATCTTTGGGATGTAGGAGGAAACGGAAGTACCAGGAGAAAACCGATGCAGAAACGGGGAGAACATGCAAACTCCAGAGACAGTGCCTCCAGCTGGGAATAATTTTTGTTTTCTCATCAATGTTATAATGAAACAACATTATTCGAGGACCTGCTGTACTCCAGTTAACAAGACAATATAAGCAAAGGCGTATAGGTGGGTAATCAGGAGATAAAAGGTCCGGTGTGCCAGGACTTTAGGGTGCGAGAGGCAGAGAAACAGCAGAGAGACATGACTCCCTGCTCCAGTCCATTCTCAGGCACGAGCGAGACAGTCTGTCCTGGATGCCAGACCGCATCCAACTGCCCACAGCAGGATCAAGGCTGTGGTCTGAGGAACAATGTCCCTGCCTCCCCACCCCAGCCCACCCCACCCTTCGCTCATGCTGCCCTTCCTTTGATATAATCATCCACCTGTAGTACCTTGGCTGGTCTTCACCAATAACCCCGGGCACCTAACTGCTAGGCGGGTATTCCAGGCAGAGTTACAGGTGCCCAGAACATCAGAAATAAGCCCAAATAAGTACCCTTATGTTAGAAGCAGAAAGCAAAAAAAAAAAAAACCTCAGAGACAAGCAGGGGGCTGCTCAGGGTCAAATTAGCAACTCATTAAGCCTTGCAGACTTATCTCCATGTTCTAAGTCTGGTATGAGCTTCTCGATTCCCTTAAAATATCCTCCTGATACACTAATTTCCTTCCTTCATTAGCTTGACTTCTTTCTTTTTAAAGTTTTATTTGACTCCTTCCCCCAAGCCTCCTGTCCTGGAACCTGAATCCGTTTTCCAAATAGACAGTTTCTCTCTTCTGTAGTCAGTGAGTTCCCATCACTACTAAGCACTTTCTAGAAGAATAGACCTCTCCCTATACAGCTGGGCCTTAGGGAGAATCCTATATTCAAAGAACAAAAGATCTAGAAGGAGCTTCCTCAATTTTCTAGTGCAGTTCCCTCAGCTTATAGAAACTGAGCCCAGAAAGGGTCGGGAATCTACCCATGGGCACACGGAGGAAGAGCCAAAGGCTCATGGCCCCTAATGGCATTTCCTAACTTATTTCCTCCTTTACCTTCTCTGAATGGAAAGCAAGGCTTTTTATCCTCTCCAGGCTGTAGATCAGGGGCAGGGGGAATGATACACTGGGAATGCCATTGGCCTGACAGTCACGAAGCTTCGGAACTCCCTGTGGGACCTCCCACAAGCCCTTGCATCTCTCCAAACCTTTGTTTTTCCATTTGTATAATAGAGAATAATTATATGCCTCACAGGGTGGTTGTAGGATTAAATGAAACAATGGATGTCAACAATAATTTTGAAGCTACATGGTAGGGATAACGAGATAAGGCGATATCATCACTGTCATTAACAAGCACGGGCAGGTGGTAAAAACTTTCTGAGGCAGAGAAGAGTAATAAGAGTTGGCAGGAAGGAAATAGTCAGTGGTGTGGTGAAACTGGTTTGCATCAGCGAGTGACAGTTGACTGCACCCATCTTTCCTCATATCTGTTTTTACAGATGCTAAAGTGGGTAGCTTGAAATTGGCCATAACGGGGAGTATTTACACCATAGAAATCAGCAAATGCTGCAAATTGGGACTATCCCTCCAGAAAAATGATTGTTACACATTGCCAGCCTATAAATGGCAATATAAACAGTATAAATGGCTAAAGCACTGGGTTCCTGAGGATTCAGGTTCTAGAAGATGGTGTGTTTGTGGAGAGTGAGAGGGAGCAAAAAGTTTCCAGGACAGGAGGTCCCAGCAGCAAGTTCCCTGAGGAAGTACTGAACCCAGAGCTCCAGGAAAAAACCCAGATTGTTGTGACCCTCGAGTTGGGTTGGAGGAACGATAGTACAGCCCAGGAGGCAAAGGATGGTTGAACAGAAGATACCAACCTGTAGATTGTACTGACTCGGCATGTAGCCATCCCGGAAGTAAACCACAGCAATTTCCTGGCCGTCCCTAGAACACAGGTTAGAGAAAGCTGCTGTGTTAAATTATAACTGATGTGTTCAGTGGTTCAATCTATTTCAAGGTGCGTCAAAATGAGTTTGGCTACTTTGAAAGTCCAAAGGGGCAGCCTGGACAGGGGTTCATTGGAACCAGTGAGAGTCTAGATACCCACACATCACTGCTTCCCCTAAAAACATATAGTCTTCAGTAAGGAACGCTTTAGAATATTCCAGATCTAGAGTCATTCTAGGAAGGCCAGAGGGAAACAAGAAGGAAATTAGGTAAATTTTTAAAAACTGGGATCAAAATTACTGAGTAGCAAAATCATATTGCCATGCTTAGAAAATTTCACTTGTGCAATGACCAGTGTGGCCCAGTTGGTTGGCTGTCGTGTGCAAAGTGAAGGGTCATCAATTTGAGTCCCACCTCTCTCAAGGATGTATTTATTGATTTTACAGAGAGGGGGAGGGGGAGAGAGAGAGAGTGAGAAACTTCGATGTGAGATAGAATCATTGATCAGTTGCTTCCCATACTTAACCCTGACCGGGGACCGAACCTACAACCTAGGTATGTGCCCCTACAGGGAATCAAATCTGTGATCTTTCAATGCATGAGAAGATACTCCGACCAACGGAGCCACACCAGCCAGGGCAGACTGAGATTTTTTTTTTTTTTAAATGGCGGGAATGATGGTGGGGAGATGCAAAATTATGAGTCCAGTTAAGACACAGACTGTCGCCCTGACCAGTGTGGCTCAGTTGGAGCAATGGCCTGTAAACCAAGGGGTTTGATTCCTGGTCGGGACATATGACTGGGTTGTAGGTTTGGGTATTTCTGTCTCTCTCCCTCTCTTCCCCTCTCTCTAAAACTAATAAGCATGTCCTTGAGTGAGGATGCAAATAAAGAAATTAATTAATTAACACAACAAAAAAAGGCACAGACTGTTTTTTGAGCTGTTTCCCCTTTTCCTTGATTTATTTAATATTTACTGGCTTATCTGGGAGGTAAATTAATGACTTTGTTTTGGTATCATAAATAAGTACATTTTGAAAATAGTAAATGGTATTGTAAAATTCCATGGAGGTTCTTCATTTTAAGAATCATAAAATTTCAGGTCTACATATGTGTGCTGCAAGCAATACTATCCAAAAAATGTGGTACTGAAGTCACCTGGTGGTGACCCCTGGCGGGAAGTGCAGGGCCTGGCTTGGAGCACCAATCCAGGTCCCTGAAGGTCTTGCCTGAACTCAGAGAGCAGGTCCCAGATCAGTCACAGAATAAGCCAGCTACTCCTCTTCCTCCCTGACTGCCCAGCCCAACTGCTCAGGCCTCACCTGACTAGCCACCAAGAGGGACAAGAAGCTTTTGGAAGCACAAGAGCACATGAAAACCAAGGTTATTTTAAGAAGGCCCTTATCTAGTATGTCGGCAGCTCTGATATAGGCCTTTAGAAGCAGAATTTGGTTAGCCTTCTCCAAAATTTCCTGGAATGATGGGATATTTCAGAGTTCGCCCTTAAAATTCAGAGAGAAGAAAGTAAGTTATCACATCTCCCAGAAGAAAGGATCATTTGGGGCAAGGAGGTGAAAGGTTGAGTTTCCAAAACCAGCCCTCTATTGGGCCCTTGGGGAATGTTCCCTGAACACTTACACAAACAGCTTTCGGTCTTGATCCAAAGATCCCTTTTCAGAGACATCTTCAAACCTTTGCCGGATCACATGGATGCCCCTGGGAAAGATGGGCAGGGGTCACAGGGAGTAGATGCTCTGTTCTGAGTGGCTCTCTGCAATCCTGGGCCACATCTGGAGGTCTCCCCTCTTTTACTTACCTGGCCAGTAGCTCATTCTCTATGGCACGCTGGTCAAATATGTTCCTTTCCTTCTCCTGAGCAATCAGTAGCACCAGAGCTCTGGGGAAAGAGCACAGGTGGCCCACGGTGGCTATAAAGCTTATACTCCCACTGGGCCACCCCTTTCAGGAGTGAGAAAGGGCACAGCTTCCCTGAAAGAGTAGATATTATCTCAATCCAGGACTGCCTCGGGCAGATACCTGAGGCTACGGCACATTATTTCCTGAAAATAGAAACTTGAAAAAATAAAGATGTCTCCGCCCCTTCTCTAGCAGGCAGGTGAAATACTGCAATGGTGTCAACTCTCTGTGCAGATTAAAATTCAGATTTAAAACCATCTCAAGGGGGTGGGCTGGATGCAGGAGAGCAAAGGGGGGGAAACTGGGACAACTATAATAGAATAACAATAAAAAAAAAATCTCAAAAAACCAAGAGGACTTTTTCTTAGAATGTGGCTCTAAAATCTTTCTGGAAGAACAAACAGGTGAGAGTATTAAAGAATATTTTGTAAAGAACAATGCTGGAGGTTGGGACTAATGACCCTATTACTAGATAGTAGAGTATATAATAAAATAGTTTTCGATTCTTGCATGAAATGCTAGAATAGAATGGAATCCTATAGAAACGCTACAGCGCCAACCATAAATAAGGAATTATCTCCTCCTGGGGCCTCCCAACATTGTTTTGATGTACACAGGGCCACTTTTTTTTTAAAGATTCTATTTATTTCTTTTTAGAGAGAGAAGAAGGGAGGGAGAAAGAAGGAAGAGAAAGAGGAAGAGAGAAACACGAACATCCATGGGTTGCCTCTCGCACGCCCCCAACTGGGGACCTGGCTACATAGAGCTGTTTTTGATCCCTTGGTATTAATGGGATCACTGGGGTTTACTTGGTCTCTTACTCGGCTTATTCACATGTTTCTTAATGAAGCAGGAGCTCAGGGACTCAGGAAAAAGCTAATGGCAGAGAACTGCCCATTTGGCTACCAACCAAGCTGTTTTCAGCTGTCAAAGGCAGGACTCGCCCCCCACAGGACTCTCTTAGAGCCAATGCTCAGCAGCACCACATTCCATTTTTGCTGTAGCTGTTCTCCTCTGTGCCCGTGGCTTCTTGCTGAGACTCTTGGATGGCCAGACTTTGGCTTAGAGCTCTAAATGTAGATTCCTGACCTCCTGTACTTGGCCTCTTGTCTGTTTGTCTCTGCTTCTTCCTAACCTCTGCCTGATTCCACTTAGCTGAAATGTGGGCCCTAGTATGCAGCCTCTCCTGGGCTGCCTGACATTAAGCTGAGTCTTGGCTCAGCTTAGCGTCTGAGAGACAAGCTGGAAATGGTGCTCCCCCAAAGCCATCTTGCTGAGAATCCCAAGGGCTCATGGCCTTGCTTTTCACTCTGCAGCCTGATCTGCCCTGCTCATAGGTGGGAAGGCGGCACCTTAGCCTACCTCTAAGAAGAGGCAAAGAAGAGAGGCTGGAGGTTAAAGTGGAACTACATGCCCTGGTTAATGAAGTCAGCCTGCTCCCTGCTAAATAATGGGAGCCTGACTCAGAAAACACATGATCCTCCTCCTGCCTTCAGTTCTGAGCAGTCTATCAGGATAGGGACTAGAAATGTTGTCAGCTAAGGAAGGCGAGGTGGCAGTACCATGCTGGCTGGGAGTGAGGGTTCCTGAGTCGCCGTCCTGGCTCTGTCAGTGACCTGCGGTATCACCTGACCTTGGGCTGGTCAGCTTCCTTCCTGGGGCCCTGATTTCCCCATGTATAAAACAAGGGTGTTAAAGAGATCATAGTTCCTAACCTTTTATACCAAAGATCCCCCTTATCTCTCTCTACTCATTCCAATTGCATATACTATATTTTAAAGAGTTTGAATAAATGTCTAAATTGAAAGCATAATTTTCCAGCCTTCCTTTTAAAAAATTCTTGCCAAGTATGAGGTCATTGATGAAAATTCATCTGCTCTACAAATGCCAGAGCCTCGGTTTTGCAATCTATACTATGGGACTGTTCGTCTTGGAGGTAGGACGTAGTAGAGAACACAGGCTTTAGAGGCAGAAAAACGTGAATTCTAGAATTACCAGCTCTGTGACTTTGGGTAAGTTATTCTACCTCTGAGAAGCCCTCATTTTGCTCCTCTGTAAAATAATAGTCCTTAAAAGGTAGTTATTATTATTAATATTAAAGTCTCACATGAGGATCCTTGAGTTTTCTAAAGAATTTTTCAAATCCATGATTTCATTTAATGCTCACTACCACCCTTTCAGGTATTATCATTACACCAATTTAACGAATGAAGAAACAGACAGAGAAAACAACAGGCTTAGCAAAGGTCATGAGCTGGGTCAGCAGCGGTGCCTATTTGACTCTCAAAGTGAGAGGACACTGGTGAGAGCTCGTTCACACCGCAATAGCTGTCAGTACAGGGCCCTCACTTACCCAGAGCCACTTACCCAGCAACTTCACACACTTGGAACACGGCTGAGAAATAGGAAGGAAGCAAAAACTGCCTCTAAGTAGTTAAAACAGACACTAAAATCCCTAAATCAAAGCTTATGCATTTATTTATCAAAGAAGCCCTCACGCTTGTTAGACGTTTGCTTTTCCGAACGAACCAGGGCAAATCGGAAAGGAGATATAGGGATGGGAGTGGAGGATTCCAAATTCAAGCACACCGATAACAGTGAGACAGAGAAAAACTCTGAAGTAAAAGCAGAGCTCAGAGCCTAAGAGTCAGGGCCATTGGTGCAGGCAGGCAGGCAGCCTCGCAGCCTTTCTACCTCCAGATCACATCAAGATGTGATCCCTGACGGTCATCATGGTGACCTTGAGCCTACATGGAAAGATTAAATTATAGTCAGCATCTTTAATTTAAGAAGGAAGCCCAAACCTCCATTAAAATGATTTTGGCCCTTAAAAGTGTTAAGCTCCTCTATTTCTAGAACAGTTCGCTCATTCCCTCACGATGTCAGGCGAAGAAGCTGCTGCACCCATGAATGCTGAATCTAAAGGAGGATTCTTCTGCCACTTTCTCTCCCCCTTACTTGGCTGAGCCGTAGAGCTCCCAGGCTTTGGCAATCCCCAGGGCCAGTCCCTTGCTGGGGTTATTGGAGAGGATCTTGGCTGCTTCTTTGGTGTTACCCAGGACACTCAGAACATGTCTGTTGGAGGAGAAACGTCTGTTCAGTAACTGGATGGACCCAAAAACCCTCTGTCTGCGACTCACAGACAGTTAGAGGAACATCGCTTTGAGAATCAGCTGAGCATTAAAACGCATCTTACCATCACATTCCTGTAGGATCCACCTTACAGGAGCCCTATCTGCTGGGCTGCCTTAACCCTGGCCCCTGGTATATATGCTCAGAGGAGCCCTCAGACCCCGTGCTTCCACTCCACACCAGCCTCCCAATGAGCTGGAACCCCTCTCCTTGAGTTCCAGGCACTGCCTGGAATCCTGCTGTGGACATTTGGAATCACAGCAACCTGGAGCATCACTGCTGGCTAGAAGTAGATGCTATTATGGTGCAACCCTCAGATGGGAAGCCTCTGCATCCCTCTCTGCCTGGATTCTGACCTCCTTTCAGACCTTCAAACATATTAGCTCTGTCTCACCTCAGGACCCTCACAGATACTGTTCCCCCTGTCTGGAATACTACCTTGTACAATAAGGGGGTGGGGCTAGATGAACTGTGAGGTCCCTTCTCTACCTGAAATACCAAGACCTAATTATAAGTGGAAAGTGTGCTACAGGGCCGGGGCGGTTGGGGGGAAAACAACATGTGACCCTGGGCTCTGGAAGGCAAAGTCAGAGTTGGAGATCCCTGTCCCCACCTAACTGTAGGCTCATCAGGCTGTTACCCACTGGTATGCCCAGGGCTGCCCAAGGGACCTACCGGTGCACAGCTGGGGTCCGGGAGGCCAGGCCCCCAAAGCTGGCAGAGATGGTGTTGATTTCAATCTGTTTCAGGGCTGGGGAGCCATCTGCGTTGCACTGGAACATGTAGTCTGAGCGATTCAGGCCCAGGAACACAGTCTGTGGGGAAAACTGAAGGCTGAGGACATTTGCCCAGGGCCTGACTCTGACGGCCTCGCCACAGAGCAGACAGGTACCAGGCGCACTATGTAGCGAGAGATTAGAGACGCTGGCTAACACTCCCAAACATTGTTACGGTCGTCCCAGGATTGGCCAGTGAGGTTCAAACCCAATAAGAGGCAGGTTCCCGTGAGTTCAGGAGCTGGGCTTAAATTCTTCTAGTTAAAAAAAAAAGGGGCGGGGAGGGGGGCGGCGATGAGGAGGGGCAGGTCCCAGACTGGAGTGGAGTAGGGAATGGTTGGTTACCTGGGCAATGCCCTCTTTCAGGACTTGCTTGTGGATGTCAAAAAGACGCGCAGTAAAGGTGTCCCTTTTGATGGTGCTGGAGGAGGAAACATTTTCTAGGTTACATGGAACCTTAAAGGTCAAGGAGTTCCACTCCTGTCCACTGATTCCTGAATCCCCTCTGGGTTCTACTGGCCCAAGCCTGAACACCGGCGAGGGAACAGTGGTTTAGAAGCCAGCTTTAGAGCCAGGGGGCCTGGGTTGAAATCCCAGCTCTACCACTTACTAGTAGGAAACCTTAGAGAATCACTTGACCTCTCTGTATCTCAGTTTGCTCAATGGAAAATGAAGAGGAAAACAATTATATTTATAGCACACAGTTGTGGTAGAGAGTAAATAAGAAATTTCATGTACAGAATTGAATATAGTGTCTGGTCCCAAGAACTCAGAAATGGCATGATATAACCATTCAATACTTAAATAGCCCAAACGGCTATAAGCTTTCCGACTGACTTATCATTAACTGTCTGTAGTCTCCCCTATACTCTGGGGCCTCCCAGAACAGGTCTTCTCTTCCTCTTCCATGGCAACCCTCAGAGATTAGAAGAGAGCAGTTATACCCTGGGCCCCAATAGGAGTTATCAACTCAAGCTAAATATCCTATTTTTTCCTTCAACCAGTCCTTAGGTGATGTGATTTCCTCCGAAAAGCCTTCCCTGCCTGGTCCTGCTGCTATGTGATGTCATAGCACTATGGACCTCTCCTATATTGTCCTGCCTGCAGTGGCGATTTTCCATTTTATTTGTGTGACGATAAGCACTGTCTCTCCCATTTGGCTATAAACCACACGCGGGTACAGACCATGTCTGTCCTGGCTCATCAGCATGGCCCAGTGCGCCGCTGTGGCACAGGGTAGGAGCCCATCCAGTATGGTTTTCTGGAGCCTCAGGAAGAGGCACCCACACGTAACTAATGCCACACTTGTTGTTTCTTAAGATTCAGGACGGTCTCTGCCTGCCTGCCCAAGCCTGACTTGCAGGCTCATCCTGTTCCGGTGGCCCCACTGAGCCCTGCAGCTCAGGCCGGCCCTGAGGTTCTTCTGCTCCCCAGCCAGCTCTCCCACAGGGCTTCCCAGCCCTTGGCGAGGAGCAGAGTCCCCAGCTGCACTTCAGCCTCCAGGGAAGTTGGGACTCATTTTCTCACTTCTGAAGAGGTGCTTCCCTTCACCCCCAGACTCTAGGGGGCTATACTCACACATGTGCTCCTGGGGCTCTTCTCCCTTCAAGCTAGGGTTTGTGTGCATTTCACAGGTGAGGGGAACAGGGTGGCAGCGACAGGCTGCAGGGAGTCTCCCACATAATGGCTTCTTTGGGGTAAAGGTCATAAATCAGACTGCTCATACTTCCGACAATCCAGAAGCAGAGGTAGGAAAGCCAGGCCCATCCCAAGAAAGACAGGAGTGGTCGGGTTTGTGCGTTCACGAGTCACTGCGTTTTAGCTCAGAGTCAGTGGTTTCCAAACGTCTTACCATAGGGTCCCCTGTCATTGTCACCCTCACGCCAAGGCACCCATTTTAAAAAGACTCTGTCTCTAACAAAATAAGCGTTTTCTTTCGAAAAATTAGACATGCAATTACATATATATCTAGTCTTTCTCTTACACATACATGCAAATATACACATATATACACATTTATATATATTTAATTCTAAAATAAAGAATGGAATTCTAAAGTAATCTCCCTTGCCCAAGGGCCTGAAGGAAAAAAATGCTCAAGGGAAAAGAGGCAGGAAGGGGTGGCTGGGGGAAGTCGTTTCAGGTGTTCTGTCTCCTCATGGCCGCGCCCCGTCTGCACCCTGTCCCACCCAGAGATGGGAGGCCTTGGAGAACAAGAAAGGGCCACTGGTTAGGAGAAGAAGTAGCAAATATGACTTTAAACCCAATAACCTCACTTGCCCTGTTTTCTCTAAAACCGTGATGACCTTCTCTAATCCCAAATGGAAATTTCAGTCTTCAAAGAAGCATGTCACGGATCAGAGAATCACAGAATGTCAGTGTTGGAGGGGACCTTAGATTTAGGCCAACTGCCCCATTCTACAGATGAAGAAACTGAGGCCCTGATAAAAAAATATGGCTTGAGGCCGTATCTTTAAATAAGAGGTGGAGCCAGGATTAGAAGCCAGCTCTCCTGACTTCTATTCTACTACTTTTTGTTTCTCTAGGGGGTACTTGTACCCCACTCCACCAAGTCAGATGCCAGAGCAACACCTCATGGCTCCCCAGTCTTCCAGGCCCTTGGTTCCAGCAATTCCCGGCCCCTCAGTGTCCCAACCCCTAGCACCTGGAGAGAGTTTGCTCCAGAAAGGCAGCATTCTGGCTGACAGCATCCACCAGCAGGTTGAAGTCCATCTGCACAGCGTAGGCCTGCTCCAGCAGGGCGCTGGGGACCCGTGAGGGGAAGAGCGTGAATGGGGCATAGCTCACCACCTGATGGAGGAGAGAGGGGGCAGGGGTAGAACACCTGTGAATGGGCTGTCTTCCTGTACACGGGATCCCATGGAATGTATTCCCCCCAGGGTTGGGGATGGTGACTCAGGTGGCCGGGCCTAGAGTCCAGCTGCATTCTCAATTCTTTGGACTTTGGCAGAACCAGGAAACCCACATACCAGCCAAGATTCCTAACAACAAATAAACTAGAATTTGGGTAAGAGAGAATAACATGACTTGGTGACTTATTTATGAAACATTCTTGAATGTAACCTCTGAGTTAATATCAGTTTGCCATTCATTATGTTAGTATGAGTTTATGATGTTAGAACTTGGCATTGAAATATTTATTTAAAAAATATTACTTTTAATAGATAATACAAACACGTGACACAAAATTCAAAGAAACAGAAGGATACACAGTGAAAAGTATGTCTCACTCCCAACCTGGCCCTAATGACCCAATTCTCCTTCCCAGAGGCAAATGGTATATGAGTGTCTCATGTATCCTTTTAGGCTAATGTATATGTATACATATACATTTTCTCATTTTTTACACACACCAAAGCATATGATACATACATTGTTCTGTCCTTTGCTTTATACATACTACAGAGACATTTCCATATATATCCAAATAGAGCACTTTCATTCTTTTTAATGGCTGTATAGTATTCCATTTTTGGATATACCACCACTCATTGAATCTAGCCTTTTATCATGAACATTTAGGTGGTGTCCTTTTCTCCACCATTACAATCAATGCTTCAATGAATATCCTAGAATATAAGTTCTAGGTATTTTGTGCGTGAGAAGGTAAGTTTCTAAAAGTGGAAATGTCAGGTAATTAGGGTAAACCCATTTAAAATTTTGGTAGATAATTCCCAAATTGCCCTCCTCGGTGACTACTTTAAGACAAAACCAGGGCAGTGTGTTTGTGAGAGTCAGGCTCGCTCCGCTTGAAGCTCTGACGAGGGGTGAGTGACTGAAGATTACCCAGTTCCCTGAGTGCATGTGTGATGATCACAGGCGTGTTCCCTTGGCTTGAAATCTCACAACTCTGCCTCTTCCAACCAATCCCACTTGGCCCGAAAAACTCCCCAGAAGTTTTTCTGCTAGGACTCATTCTGCCCACTCGAATTTGGGATCAACAGTATAAAGCTATTCTCCGCTGTCCACAGGCTAAAGGCCAAAACACAGGTTTTGTACTTTTGATAGAAAAACAGACACAGAGTAACATTCTTCCACTATAAGAATTACAGCCCATGCGTGACAGTTAACATCTGCTTCAGAGGCAGGGAAACAACACAGAGTGATGAGAAGACTCCCATCCTATCTAAAGGGCGCAGTCGGAACTCCGCTGTAGCCAATTGTAGGCATCAGGAAAGTCAGCCAGGGTTAACAGCTGATTTGATTTTTCAAGATAAACTGGGTACCTAGATTTTTTTAAAATTTCATGACGTTAAAAAATATTGGCTCTGACTTTTTAAAAGACTCTCTGGTAAAAAAAAAAAAGATAACAATAATAAAAATAAAGCTGTAAACAATGCATACCTCTGGGGAGGAAAACAGTAGCCAGAGGAAGGAGACATTCTATACTGAATACCCTTTTGGGTTTGGTCCCCTATTCAAGTGTAGTTTTGTAAAAATGAATGAACTCCCTAAACACTGCAGGAGCCAACCATTCAGTCTGCATGTGACTAGTCTGACCTATAGAACACAGTGCAGACTCTCCTCCGCCCCACAGCCAAAGCCTCTCGGCTGTCTGACTCCCGCCTGCCTCCTTTCCCACTCCGTCCACTTGCGTGCCCTGCAGTCAGCTGAATTCTCCTAAGCACTTTTTGCCTTTTCCTGCTCTGGGGACTCTGCTATGCTGTTCCTTTCCCCCATTTGTCTTTTAACAAACTATAGAAATGATCCCTGAAAGTAGAATCTTCCATATGTCTTTTAAGATCTAGTTCAAATACCACTAATGAATTGCTCCTTCCTCCATGTGTCCTCTGTAGTGTCCTGGGAGAGGCAGTAACACATGGAAGTTCAGAGAATGGACTCAGGAGGCAAACTCCTTGAGTTTGAATTCTGGCTCTGCCAATTACACCACCGTTTAAATGACCTGGACCAGTTACTGAACCTCTCTGGGCCCTGGTTTCCTCATCCCTGTTGCAGTGAGGATTAAATGAGCTACGGATTTCAAAGTGAAAAAGACACGCTTCCTGTCTTTTTTCCTCTGGATTGGAAAATTGAGGGCTATGCCTTTTCTAGGTTCCATCAACTTCCAGAAAGACCGAGTGTTGGACACAATACCTGTTGATTAACAGAAGAAATAATGTCTTGGAAGAGAAATTGCTACATCCTGGGTTCAGACAAGTAGTTCACAAAATCTCAGGTTCAGAAACCAAGCAATGATATTCCTAAATCCAGAGGCACCCCGTCCACAGTATCAGCTGACCTCTGGTCAGAGCCATTCTCACTGATTCGGGCCTCAGCAAACACTTATTAAGTCTGGACTCGCCACCAGGCCCCTGACTAGGTTCCGGGCACCCAGAGCCAAAAGAGTGTCTTGGTAAAAAAAAGATGGTAGCAGCCCTTTCGTTACTAATCTTGATAGTGAGGACTTCCTAAGATGGCGGCATAGGTGAATGCACCGTACCGCCTCGCACAACCAAACAAGGAAAAAAAATCTGAAATCTACACATCCAAAAACAGCCAGATCTGACAGAAAATCATATTGAGAGGAAGTCCGACAACCAAGGAATTAAAAAAGATACATTCATCTAGTTTGGTGAGCCGGGAGGAACAGGGCAGAGGGAGAGCGCTCAGCGACCCCACAGCGAGCAGGTCCGCGGTTGGAGAGGCGGTCCCCGCTGGGCTGCAGCACACCCAGACGGGGCCCCGACTGAAGCTTGGTCTGCACCCGGCTCATCCAGACCCAGCAGGGCCGAGGGACTGGTGGACTCGGCAGGTCTGCATTCGTGTGCAGAGAAACCGGGAAAGAAAACAGGGCGCAACCCATCGGCGCAGAGTGAGAGTGCCTGTGGGGGTGGAGTCGGCGGCGGGAGGAACGCCCGGCCTCATAGGAAAGTTTGCTGGGGAGACCTGTGGGGGATTGGAGCTGTGCAGCCCGTCCACCGACCCTGGAGCAACCCCCAGAGCCAGCGCAGAGGAGCACGAATTGCTTGCAGGAGGCGGTGAGGGTGCGGAGAGCGGAGAAGACGCCATTGTGCTCTCAGGCCCCGCCCCCAGAGGCTAGGGTCCCAGCACAACTACTGGGAGCTTCCCCGCACAGATGATCCCCAAGACTCCGCCCCCCTTACAGTAACAGGCTCACCGAGGGGGGAAAAAATGGCCCAAAGAAAGGAACAGATCAAAACCCCAGAGCTAACCGACCAAGAGATAGCCAACCTATCAGATACACAGTTCAAAACCCTTGTAATAAGGATGCTAACAGAATTCGACGAAAAATTAACGAACTTGCTTGAACAAATGAGGAGAGATCTGCAGGGAACCAATAGAGATAAGGAAACTGGGACTCAAATCAACGGAGTGGACCAGCAGAAAGAAAAAAACATCCAACCAGAAACGAATGAAGAAACAAGAATTCAAAAAACAGAGGAGGGGCTCAGAAACCTCCAGGACATCTGTAAACGGCCCAACATACGGATCATAGGGCTGCCAGAAGGAGAAGAAGAAATCCAAGGAATTGAAAACTTATCTGAACACATAATGATGGAGAATTTCCCGAAGCTGGTGAAGGAAATAGACTTTTGGGAAGTCCAGGAAGCTCAGAGAGTCCCAAAGAAGTTGGATCCAAAGAGGAACACACCAAGACACATCATAATTACATTACCCAAGGTCAAAAATAAGGAAAGGATCCTGGGAGCAGCAAGAGGAAAGGAGACAGTTACCTACAAA